>VDFB02178999.1:0-67253 GCA_007258455.2 Sequoia sempervirens
GCGGGATATGGCTATTAACAAGCCGAGGGATGAAATTTTGATTGCTCACGAGTTTGGCTTATGACCTGATCCGCAGTCGCGAGAAAACAGAGGCTATCTACTCTTGGAAGACACAGTTGGTTTTCAGAGCAAAGATAGAAGACAGTTTAGCATCAGAGTTGGCTGAGAGTAGAGAGCACGTCACTAGTGCACTCCGGTTCGTGAGGACACTTGTGTCTCGCTTACCGTGCCGTTATCAAATTGAGGGTGGTGCCTACGTGGAGCTTACCGACGTTCAGTCAGAGCTTCAGGCACTCATTCATACCATTTTCAGTGGGGAGACAGATGGCTGTAAGGTCACTCAGCTTACAGCCATGTCAGCATTATTTGATGAAGCAACAAGAAGCAGAAGGGAACTTCAGTCTCAGATCACAGCTGGTGAGGACATGCTGCATCGACATAGCATCCTTCGTCAGAGTCTCGTAGCTCCAGATGGTGATACAGTTAACAACCTCATTGAGGGGTTGGTTGCTCGAGATCACACTTAGTAAACTTCAGTTCCCACTTCTCAGGATAGACATTACACACACGAGTTGAACTGGGTGTTACCCTTTCCAGTTAACTCGAAGTTGTTATTTCATGCATCTCTATTCTGAGGTTCGACCTTCACACTTGGAGTTTTATTTAGGGTTTTTCGTTAACTGATGTTAGTCTTCCAGTTAACTTGCTTTCAATAAGGACGTGCATGCTCGCACAATTGTCCATTTTTAGACTAGATGTTTCAGTCAAACTGAGGGTAGTTTCCCAGTTGACTGTATAGTTTACTTAATTAGGGTTTGGCGCATTGCTTGCATGCATTGCAGGAACTATAGATAACACAAGGTGATTTTAGGGTTCCCTACACCTTGATGTATATAAATAAGAGCTTATGCTCATTTGTAAATAACTTTTGCTTGAGAAGAGAAATATATGCTGTGCCTACCTTGCCCTCAATATTACTCTTTTTTGGTATTTGTTCATGTGTCTTCACTATTGCAATTGATTGTTATGCCACATAGGGTTTCGAAAGATTGTAATGCTGAATTCTTTCCATAGTTTAGATATATCTGTTTGAGCATCTTTATCATTGAAATCAATTGTTATGCCACATAGGGTTCCAAGAGATTGAGGTGATAAGGCTGTTTTGTGTTAATTTACCATTGTGATTGATCGTTATGCCACATAGGGTTTCGAGAAGTTGCAGCGATAAATCTGTTTCGTGAATCTTTATCAATATAATCGAAGGTTATGCCACATAGGGTTTCGTGAGATTATAAAAATAAAGGCTGTTTTGTGAAGACTTTGCTGTTTCGATCGAGTGTTATGCCACATAGGGTTCCATAAAATTGTCTTGGTAAAGTCTTAAATCTGTTGTGCCCAATAAGCTGGTTTAGATTGAGATGATAGTTGTGCCACCTTGCCCTCAAGTAGAGAATCTAAACCCGTTTATCGTCAGTTAGTCAAACCTTGCTCCGTTTCCTCTTGCTCTGTTTTTCTGAGGAGATTGGATAGATATTAGTTGTAGTTAGTAGATCTGCAAAACCAGAGAAAACTCAGCTGCAACGTATAGGTTCTTTCAAGCCTTGTGCCTCTAAGCATTTGAAACAAAAAGGCGGACATAGTTTTGGCTTATTTTCTTTGCTAGTACATTGTCAAAAGCATGAGGGGCTTCCTCTATAATTTGAAGAGCACTCATTCGTAGTGTGCATGACTATTTCATAACAACTTCTACTCGAGTGTTAGTTATTCGCCAACACATCACCATTAGAGTTAGCTTCCAATCTTCTCGATGGTTTTGAGGACATTTCATTGGTGATCATTCTCCATTATTCCTTCAATGGAAGGATCATTGCATCACCATCTTTGAATATTGTTCAACATTAATTTCCACACATTCTAATTTGTCACTTTGTACATTGATTGGGCATATACTTGAGTTGATTGTGTGTTTTATACGTCCTTAGGCATTTTCATCATCCTTAGGCTGGGGAACATATGAGCATTTTCAAAGGCATGTATCCATATTCATTCTTCCTTACTTCAATTCCTATTTGAAATGGGAAGCATCCTTGCATTTCTACTTGGTTTTGTTTCTTTTGAAAGGGAGACAAGTTGTTTGTTGACATTGGATCGTGTTTTGTCTATAGGAACTTACCATTTTTGTAGGTGATCACATATTGTGGGGAGGCTATATAGTCTCTATTTCCCTCCTATGGGGGTTGATTGTATATATATGATGGATGTAGTCCTTGGGGGGTATCATGGAGTCCATCCTTTCTCACTTTCCTGCATTTCATCTCCTTTTTGGAGAGGGGTTTTCTTCCCATTGGGTTTTCCCCTTTTCTCCATTTGTGGGAGATTAGTTACATTTTATTCTCATTTGTAAATAGGTACCTAAAATGTCCATCATGTAGCCAGGGCCCATCATCATCATCATCATCATTGCATAATCATTGGATTTTTCATTTCCTCCCTAAGTTGCACTTATGGGGGGGTGTTGGTGTAATTAATTATTTAATTACACTAGCATAAGTTTAACTTAGGTCTTTTATTTAATTAATTAAGTCCTAGCTTGCATTATTAGAAAATCATTAATAATGGGGTCATCTCTCTTTCCATGTATTTAGGAGATAAGATTCCTTCCAGAATATCATCTAGAACTTATCTCAATCAGTTCATCATTCCCTAGGTAGTTAGTCAGGGTTTACATGTTGTCACATGTTGTTAGATCAAGACACATGGCAACATCATAATGCATCTTGTATCTCAACCTTGCCTATATATTCAGGGCATTTGTACATTGTATCATATCAATTTCTCATAATAGAATCTCATTGCAAGCCTTAGTTGCAACAATTTCTTGTTTGTGTGGGTGGAGCTATTCTTGGTTAAGATCTTGTGAAGTTTGGCCAACTTCATTGGAATTCATGTGCATTCATATTCTCAACAGGTACAACATAAATATGGCTGGAAAAAGGGCTGGCTCAGCCAGCCAACAATATAGCAATAATATTTGCCACCGAATAACAACAAAAATTATTCCAACTCCATCACAAAACTGATAATAAGCATGGAGACTCATGAACTCACTGACATTTACTAAATAGAAACTGGAGATCAGCTCACTAGTAATCCCTAGATGAAATTATTCATATGAATGGAAATGTTTTTATCTTCGAATCCATTTTCCAAAAGGGTTTTTGTTCTTAGGCAGAAAAAATGAGCACACGTTCAATCTTAAGAAATATGGGGTTTGATATTTTGAAGTCGATAACCCTTCCTAATGCTCAACTCCTCTTTATGTAGGCACTTGAGGGAATTATTATTTTGTTTTTTTCCTTTTGTCCTCCAAAGCTTAATTTGTTGAGAAGTGTCTAGAAAGTCCTTTTAATTAACATTACCTTTGGACCTCATTCCTAATGATATTTTCGTCCCTCTTTTTAAAGTTACCTTTTTGGAAAACTTAAGCTAAATTATTAAATTATTTCCCCTGCACTACTGAGAATTAAATAACAGGCTAAGGGTCTCCTTATTACTTACACTTGCAAATGCGACATAACATATCTCTACTTTTGTTATTTTTTTATTGTTTAAATATTTAATGAAAAAATGAGTTCCTTTCACTTTCATTTCCTCTATTGTTTCCCAATGAAACAAATGATCAATTTTGTAATGTACAGAGTCTTTACATTTTCTTTGACATGCCTTTGTCCAAATTAAGTATTATTCTTGGTTCATTTGTGCAACAGGACAATGGCATATGGTTCCATGTCGATGCTGCATATGCAGGTAGTGCCTGTATCTGTCCTGAATATCGACATTACCTTGATGGTGTTGATTCAGCAGATTCTTTCAATATGAATTGCCATAAGTGGCTTCTTACAAATTTTGATTGTTCTGCTCTTTGGGTAAAGGTGAGGATTGTAAAATTTAACTAATCGGTTGATGTGTAGAAACTTTTGTAAAGTAATAGAGCAATTCACGTGTGTTTATGTAAGCTTCTATTGTTATTTCATTTTTAAGCCTCTCTTAATGACTATCACATCTACTTTTCAATGACATTGTTGAATGTTCTTTGTTACATACCAAAATCATTTCCCTCCTTTGTATGAGATTCTGTATATTGAAATCTTGATGATAAAATATTAGGAGTTTGTTTTCTCCATAGTTAATGTTGATCTTCAATGTAGTTCAGTATCTACATTTTTTGATATGATTGTTCATAAGGTGATTTTTGTAGGTCAGTTTACCTGATAAATGAGTATATTGTTGTAAAATGTTAACACTTACCTTATTGTTGAAACATAAATTATATCTACAACAATTATTTTTACCCAAAACAAGACACGCTTCTTCAAGGAAACACACAATGTGGCCCAGAATTCTATTATCATGTATTAATTCAAATTTATAACAACAGTTGCACAGAATAAAATGTTTTCTGCCACAGTTCATCTGGGATTCTTCCAAACAACAGCTGTCATTTGTATAATGGGGTCACTAAGTTAAGCACACTTCATCTTGAACTCAACTGCTTTCTTCATAAAGAGGTTGATGTTTTTTTACTCTGTACAAATCTGATTCTGCAAACCATTGGTTTTCATCCTTTAAGTGTAGGTTCTTTTTGAGGAGTAAATGATGATGGTTTTGGGGCTTTGAAACTAGATTGGACTCTTGTATTTTTTGGTCTTGGTGCATCATCTTTTTTCTCACATTTCCATGATTATTATAGAATGATTGTGCACTTGTAAATACCAACAACTGTATGTAGCTTTTCCATATCAAGACTGCAGGTCGCTGCTGATGCACAAGATCCTTCTAGCCATAGCAATAATCTTTCTACCAGCACTAGCCAATGTCCTCACCTACAGATGCTAGTGCTCTACAACCCCCTATTAAGGGAGGAGAAGGCCATGGCTTCCTCTGACTAGTGCATCAGCACCAGCAATCTTTCAGGAATGCAACAGCTCTGGAACAAGCAAACCCAAGCAATGTGGAACTGAAGGATTTATGCAAAACCATTCCAAAAAGAGAATAGTAAGACCAAAGTTCTTGACAAAAATGTAGATTGGATGCTTCTGAACATCTCCTTAAAAAATCAGCTTCTTCCTTGAAGAAATAGAACAAAGACTGTGGATGCTGAAGGAAAGAGCTCTGATTTGTTGATTTGTAGGGGCATTCCCAAGGCCCAAAACACTCAAGATTTGGATTTAAGACAACTACAAGCCCATGGTATAGTGGAAATATTGATGATACCCAAAGGATATTTCATGACATTCTTCACAACAAAACAGGAAAATGAGAGAATCTTGGTAAGAGGACC
Organism: Sequoia sempervirens; assembly: GCA_007258455.2. Classification (NCBI taxonomy): domain Eukaryota; kingdom Viridiplantae; phylum Streptophyta; class Pinopsida; order Cupressales; family Cupressaceae; genus Sequoia; species Sequoia sempervirens. The sequence continues at coordinate 5,342 of VDFB02178999.1, forward strand.
ATGGTTCTTCAACAACTTTAGGCTCTTTATAAAACATCAGGTCCCTTCTTTTAACCTAATTGAAAATCTCCCAAGCCAATTTCCTTTCTAGGTATGGTTACCACTTCTTGCATGTAAATACTCACAGAAGCAAGCATTGCAAAAGGCAGGAGCAACCCTCAGAGAATATATATAATATCCTTCTACATAACATGAAATAGAAGAGTCTTGAACTATGCATAAATATCATAAATATGTGTTAATCTAGATGTAGACAAGCCACTCCATACTAGGATAGTACTAGATCTAGATGAACTAGAATGGGAATTCAGCCATTTGATTATGAAAACATCCCTCTTTGATGCAGAACCTACCATGACCATGGCCATCTAGCAAGAATATACCCACTTTTGGTAAATCAGAAAGCCAGTGATTCATCAAAAACTAAGAGCACCTACAACAACTGTCACCTGCAAATGAGAGCCACGCTCAACTACAGAACACTTAGAGAAAGTTTAGCTGAGCCTACACTAGAAAAGGCATGGATAAAATATGACAAATACAAAGATCCCTTCAATGAATCCTTCGCTACTTTGGACACATTGCAGAAACAGACCGTGGAGAAACTCAAATTGAAATAGAGAAGTTGAACCTACCTAGAAAGCCCACATTAGCAATCGTCATACTCAAGACACCAACAATTAGATTTCCTTCAAGGCACAACCAAAGCAAAAGGAAAATAAAGATCCAAAGGACAGCAAGGGGGAAATATCACATTGTACTTAATTCCAAAACCAATCAGAAGGGGGATAACAGAAAAATTGAAATCTACTTCTAACCTTCTTCAAGAATCCCCTACAGAAGGTCCTAGCAGTAAAAAGGCTATAGAAATTTGGACACCCAAGATTGTAAGCAATGTTAATGAGGATCTAGATATGGTGGATCTCATGTTCACACAATAGTGATGTTTTTTCATGGAATATAAGGGGGATAGCTGCCTCTAATGAGCAACACAGAGGATATATTTTGGCATTGAAGATCTATTAGAATAATATTAGTTATAGCTATAATGAGTGGTATCTTTAGTTATAAGCATGTAACTACCATTTGTTGTAACTGCCATCTATTTTTAGTTTGTAGCTGCTTTCTATTTTTAGATACTTTTAGGAGGCATAATATTTCCACTTGCTAGAGAGCTTTCTATTCATGGAAGAATATCAATTAGATTGAATGCAAAGAAATCAATTTGTATTGAATATTTTTTCTGTATGATGACTCACACCCACTTGAACCTTCCATTTTTAAGAAATTTTCACAAAGGTTTAGCAATTGGTTGCAAAGATTTTTTAGGCTATATGCTATTGTATAATGTCCCAAACTGAATTTTCTGATTTCATTGCAATTTTTCAATGTTAATCCAAGAAACTTCACACCTTTTGAACACCAAGATTCTGGGATGGTTAGGTTGAAAGCATATGGTGAAGATTATGAATAATTGTAAAGGGCCTCACAATTAAAAAGTGGTTTCTTAACCCCATGCCAACCTTAAATGCTGAAGAACAACGATTTGACCCCACAACAACCTTGGTGACTTGGATCTCTGTGAATGGTAAAGAGGACAACCTGCTTAAATATATAGTCCAAATAGGATATGAAATGCCCGATTGGAGAGTTAATTAGTGGGTTTTCAACAGGTGACACCATCATCAAATGATTTTCATACAAGGGATGCCAATGATATCAATTGGATCCTTTCACAGGCTCTAGGTAATCTTCTATGTCACTTTTTGTGCACTTTTTATGACAGATTCAAGAGGTCTTGAAGAATTGTCATCTCTCCTTGGGGAACTAAATTTCTGTCATAATGAAGATCGGAAGTGTAAGACTTCTTCCAAAAACTATAAAGGGATCCATTCCCTATTCTCAATGCAAATACCTAAAGTTAACAGCGCCCAGTGAACTTATAACAGAATAAAGAAGAGTATTACTGCTAAAAAAGACAAAAAATGACTCTAGAGGAGATCAATGGCAAAATTTCTAAAAATGACTGCCATATTTCTATAATTCTTGATGAAGTATGCAAGAATGAGAAGTTTCCAACTTTCAAGGTAAATGAAGTTGCTCAGATTGCCATCTTTGCGTTCCACGAACAACATGCTAAAAGAGGTAAGACAGCTCGCCGCTTGTCTTTAATACCCATTGACTCTAATTTTGGCTTTGTTTGTGCCCAGCCTTTTAGGTGAACTCAGCTTGTGAAGTCATCACGATGAAATCATGTATCCCCAATCTACTCTCCTCTAAGCATCTTGCTCTTTTCCTCCTACCTTAGCCACTGTTGAACCAGCCATTTACCATCCCGCATCTTAACAACTACTTTATGTTGTGGGACAAGAGACCTTGACGAAAAATTCCCACTTTAACACAAGATAGTGGCTCTTGAAATCCTAATACTGAGGATAGTCCTGCAACACAACCCGAATGCAATGAGGCCAATATCCATTTTTCTTTGGTTAATATTAATGTTTCTTTTCAAGATCTCAGTATATCATGCACATATAAAACATGGAGCAAAGTAAATTATCATGATTCTTTCAATCCGATGATCAACAATCTTCAAGGAATGAAGGATAATCAGAGAACAATTATCAGATGCCTGAATAATCAAGAGGAAGAAACTGCAATTCTCAGTCACTGTTATCAAAGTATGGCATGAGGGGGTGTTTAAACAACAATTTACAGTCTGGACTGCAAAGGATTGGTAGGCTGGTAGCTCAGTAGTAGAGCAGCCCAAAGCAAACGAGAGGTTCTAGGTTTGAGCCCTAGATTGTCGATGGAAATTTACAATTTAGCTTGGATATAAAGATTTCTTACTGTAACTGCAACGATTCATTCTTTGAGGATTCATTTCCCTGTTCATATTATTCTATTTGGCCATTTTGGGATATCTATTCTTTGTAGATGTGTGCTGTCTTACAATAGTTGTAAAAAAATATTACACATCATAAATTTTTAAATGTTATATTATATTGAACATTGAGCAGGATGTCTCTAAAATTCTAAATTGAAAATTTGGCACAGGAACTGTAACCTTTGATAGTAAAAGTGTGTCAATCAGTGTGATATAGAATGATGGATTTTGGTTTTATTTATGTAATTGACAGTGGTTAGGGAGTACATAATATATAATTTCTTGTTGCTTGCATCAAATTGGCAAACTCAGATGTCTTGGTAAAGCTCCAACTCACCTAACTTGATTTTTCTCATGTAGGACTCGAGTGCTTTGATTGAAGCTCTCTCTACAAAACCAGAATTTTTGAGGAACAAGGTAAGTAGTGTAAGATGTAATTTGCAATACATGAGAGATGGAGGGTCAATGAACCATTGCATATTAGTCATTTACTTCTTTCATGCATTATAAAGTTAACTGTTTTTGTTGTTATATCTGAAATGGAACAAAATTGGCACATGAACTAAAAAAATCACAAAACTTGTAAGCATCAACATATTGTTATTAATATTCCATGTAAAACTTTATCACAAACACTAAACACTAACCAAATGCAAATTCTTAATATGAAATTTACTTCAACATTCCCAGTCAATGAAGTAAGTCACTACTGTTAGTTTTATGATCGGGTTTAATGCACAGAAAATTAATTCAAAATCAGACACAAAGACACAGCAGATACCCTAGGAAAACCCTCCTCTTGAGGGAGAAAAACCCAGCAACAATATATCTCTTATAAATATAAGTAATGGCAACAATACACTTTACAATGTGGCCACACACAAGGCCAATAATCAGCACCAGCAATGGATGTAACACAAACTAATAGTCTGCGCTTCAATCTGCACTTGAATAGACTCACAATCTGCCTTAGAATAATTCGCACTAGATAGAATAATCTGCACTTGATATAATTCACACTTGAGAAGAAGGAGATTGAACTTGCTTGATGCTTGAATGATGGAAAGTGACCTTATATATATACATTGCTAGAGAGGTCACACCTTTACAATAAACTAGGTCGGCCATCAAGGAGAAATAAATACAAATAATAATAATAAATTACAATGAAAGTCGGCCAAGAAAGAATGATACAAGGAAGGTCGGCCAATATAATGTTGCCATTGACACAAATAAATAATTTATATCTTCACTTGAGGCTGGAAGAATTGAGCCCGAAGCTGCTAAACATCAACAACTACCGCATTAGATCAATTATTTTGATGTATTTTCCACATTTGAGCATTGAAATTGACCAACTTAATTGGAAAAAAAATGTGGGGGATTCTTTTTTTTACACAAACATAATTTTGACACTTGGCTTATGCGGAAAATTCTACATATGCAATAAACATGGACATTTTGATCTATAAATATCGAAAATTTCATTGGATGAGTGACGTGTAAAATACCCCCTTAGTTTTTTCCCAAAAAAATTGCACAACTTGCACCCATTAGCGTTCGCCAAAATGCAATGAAAGCCAACTAGAAGCAACCCTTCACTTTCTGATTACCCAAATCCTGGAAAGGGCAAGGTGAGAGCATATGGTGTAAGGGGATCTGATTGTAATAATAAAGTTGGAAGTAACAAGTAAGCTATTGGCAACAAGCCAGCCAATAGAGAAAGTAAAATACTTGGCGACAAAGCCAGCCACTTCCATTTTTTAGTGGGCTACAAGAAAGTAAATCAAAGTAAAGCACTTGGCGGCATAGTCAGCCACTTCCACTTTTCAATGGGCAACAAGAAATGAAGGAAAACTCAACCACTTATTCAACGGGAGTGTAATACAAAATAACTGAATGTAAATAGCTGATTGGTACTACCATATCAGTGTTACAATGATTGCCAGAAACATGATAAGATGATGAGAACTACTCAAAAAGAAAGCCTATTACAAAATAGATCGATCCCTGCAACATATGATCAGTTAGGCTTCAATAAACAAGCAAGTACCAAGAATATATCAAGTCTGATATGTAATGACAACAGTCTGATTTTCTGGACAGCAAACTTAACACACCAAACAACACCCCTTCAAATGCTCATATCTCTCCAACCGCTCAATGCAATGACCCCAAATTTGTTGCAAAGTGAAGAGAAAACCTAGGCGACCAAGAACAAGTATCAAGCTGCCACAAACAAACTCAAATATAATTGGCACACACTCCAATGCACTCCCAGCCAAAGTGTACGGCCCCCAAGGTGGGCGACTTGCCTTTAAAAATCAGATACTCCGCCTTAAATCACCGAACTTGGAAAGAATGGGTGCTCTAGCATGAGAAATCCATTAAGCCAACGCCCAAAAAATTATCTTGTCTCCTTAGATCAGTACGAGCAAAAATGTGCATCGGCCATAAACAAACCGGCAACATGAAAACTGATAAAACACTCCAAAATGATCACCAATCTTGTAACTAACACAAACCACACCAAAAAATGCTAGAAAACATCAAACCCAACAAGTACAACAAGTATAAAAGAAGCCATCACCAATGAAATCTCCATCCCCTCCAAAAGAGATGCCACCCTTGAGCATTATAAAATATTAATAAAAATTCTTTTTGACCAAGACTTGGGCATCCAACTTGAAAAGGCATAAATTAAACCTTTGAAATGCATTTATCTCCAACTCAGGCATCCAAACACATGAGGTCCAATTTTTAAAACAACTTAAGTTATGTTGCCTAGGCGTGGGGTCCAAAAAGCAACATTAAAATATAACACAACTTAAGTTATTAACCTTTCCTTTTTTGAACTCCAAGAATACTAGAGAAGCCATTGCCAAAACTGCATTGCCACACTGCCAAAAATAGTAACCAAGTGTTGAATTGCTGCCAAACCACACTACCAAAAATAACACTTACTAAAAATAGCATACTTCTAAAAATAGTAAGTGACTCCAAACACCTTTTGAACACATTCTGTGTAGTCGTCGTAACTTACTAAAAATAGTAAGTTCAAAAATAGGCTCTACTAAAAATGTATGTGATTGCCCACCAAAGCTCTTCGAAAACTTAGAAAGACCCAAAAACGTACTGGAAAACTCCTTCAACAAACTCCTGAAAAGCCAAAAAGATACCTCCAAGAAAATTGGAAAGCCTAAAAACTGCCTTTGACTAGCCTACGGGCCTTCAAATAGGCTAACAGTCTCAGAAACGACTAGTGGTGAGAAGGGGACATAACAGTCCTCCCTCCCCAAGATTGCTTGTCCTCAAGCATTTGCAAGTTTGGATGCTGCAAAATTTGTTCATTTTCTTAAGTAGCATCCTCAACTAGTAGATTCTTTAAAATATTAAATTTTTTAAAATAATATAACCTTAGCCATTACCACCTATTTCCTCTAAAAACCTATTAATTAATTAATTAATTAATCCTAAATTTATTATTTAATTATGCCTCATTAACCTCCACTTAACCTTTTCATCAATTTCAAATTTACCACTTGCCACGTGTCACTCCCCTTCACATGCTCGCTTCTCCATTTACCCAATAAATCCTCACCTCCCTCTCATTAAATCCACTAAAGACAAATTTCACTTTTTAAGTTGACTTTGTATGGGGCCATCTCTCTCCTCTCCATAAAATCTAATTTTAAATTCCACCTCTCTTGAGATGAACAAAAAGTCAAAGATTTGCCTCTCTTGAGATCCTATCACATTCTTCCAAAATCATATCCAATCATTATCATCAATGCCTCCATTCTTTTTTAGCCCTCACATGACACTTTGTCCTCTTCCTCTTGCTTGAGAGCACCTCTCAACATGAGCCATTCATCTTGTGGCAAGATCTTATCCCTCCATCCATTTGAGCCTTCTTTTGTAAATAGAAACTCTCACTATCTATTTTCATCAAGTACATTTGCTATAACAACTTCATGTTGAAATATCTGTAGAGCAATGAAATATGCCCCTTAATTTTTTCCTTGATTTTTCAATATCAATTACAATGCAACACGCACCCGTTAAGGTTAGCTCCAAAACCAAAACGATGCGGAAAAGAACTCTAACCAAGAATGCGCCCTAAAACCATTGAAGGAAGAGGGGTGGGCATATGGTCAGAGGATCCCTAGGATCTAAATAACTCAATACTGAAATTGATTACAACTGAAAAGTAAACGATATAACTCAACGCCAAGAATGTGCACACAAGATCCTTTTGAAGGCGAGGTGCTATCATATGGCGGATGAAATATGTCCCTTAATTTTTCTTGATTTTACATATCAATTACAATTGCAACATGCACTTGTTAAGGTTAGCTCCAAAACCAAAACGATGCGAAAGGTAACTCTAACCAAGAATGCACCCTAAAACCATTGAAGGAAGAGGGGCGAGCATATGGTCAAAGGATCCCTAGGATCTAAATAACTGAACAACTGAAATTGATTTACAACTAAAAGTAAATGATAAGACTCAACGCCAAGAATGTGCACACAAGATCCCTTTGAAGGTGAGGTGCTAACATATGGCGGAGTAAGTATTACAAAACTGAAAGAACTTAAGCGGTGAACCAGCCATAAATATTTCCGCTCAACCACTTAAATAGTGGGGGGAATACTACAAACAATTCAACTAATTCATTCACTGTGGCGGACATCCACTCTTGAGTGAGAATTCTCTACTTTTCAATGGGTACAATGAGAGTTACAAAGTTTATTCTCCACACTAGCGGTAAACCATCCAGGGGTAATTAATGTTTTGCATTATAATTCACAAGTAAATGCAACAATAATAATGACTGGATTAGTACTACTAATTCACAGCCTTACAATGAAATAAATCTGCAATTTACAAGTGTTACAATAACATAACCAATGCAAATACTTGAAAGATGATTCTTCCAACTTTTAATCTTCACAAATACAAAATTACAAGCCAAAATTTGAACTTTGTTCAATCTAATATAATGGACCAACAAACTGAATTTTCATAACCAGCAAATGCAACATATCAAGAATGTTCAAATCTCTTACCGCACTTCACCAAACTTCGATGAGGCAGCAGCTGGTCATCATTAAAGTGTTCAAATCTTCTTCCAAAATGCTTCTATCTTCTCCAAATGGAATGTGCATGGAATTAGCAACATAGATGCCCAAGAAGTATTGCATATCAAGGAAAGAGCTAAGTCTGATATAAAACCGACAGCCTGTAATTTTTCAACTAGCAACTATGCAACACCCAAATGTTCATAACGTCCACAATACTTCACCATATCACCTTAAATTAGAAGCAATTAATCACAAGAAACATGGTGACTAGCTCACATGAAACTCTAATGCCAAATCAAACACCAAAAAGAAGACACGAATTTCAAAGCTATCTTCTTGAAATGGTACGACCTTAGGAGAGGGTCGACCTCTCTTTAAAATTCATCCACTTTATTATAAATTTTGATCTTGCACAAAGAGGGACGCCTCAAGCATACAAACTAAAAGAACCAATACCCATGTGCAATTAAAAATCATTCAAAGAGCTGCATATGAAAATCACCTTCAGCCATGAACGAACCAGCAAGCTCAAAAACTGAAAAATACATCAAATTCTTCAACAGTGAAGCTCAATGTGCACTTCTGAATAAAGCACACTCTCAATCCACCATCTAGGGAACCATAGTTTCAGGCTTGAAGAATGGAGTCAATTTGCTAAGCTTCCCCTTAGCTAGGTTATGGATTCATTCCAGCAGTGTAACTTTGCTCTTCAAAAATATGCATAATCAGCTCATCATAAAACATCAATATATAGGCTTCAGTTGGCAAATGAAGCAACAAGAGACTCTTCAAATTCCAAGAAGTTGAATCACTTCAACTTCCAAAAGGGACGCCACTTTAAGCATTTCACTTTTTGAGTGTAAAATATTAATCAACCTTTTTAGGCGTCCTTCCTTTTACCTTCTCAAAGCCATTTAATAATTCATTAAATGCACTGATATTCTATTCACTTTTAAAAACAACAACATAGTGATCATTTGTAGGTGTCTAAATTACAACTAATAAACATAAAATAAGTATAAAGAGCTTAATCCATGGAATAGCAAACCAAACTGGGCGAAGAAGGATGAGATGACTTGAGCTAGGTGATCACGAAGTGCTGCTGCCTGAATGACTTACTAAAAAATAGCCCAAGCTGCTAAAATAATCGTCCTAGCAAAACTCACGAAAATTAGGCCGAAATTTGGGCGGGACTTCACGAAATGGAAACCTAGATTTAGCACAAGCTGATAGCCTCTGGTTCTAGGAAATAAGCTAAATCTAAATGGAAGCGATATAGGCCAAAATGAGGACATTACAGCGAAGTGCCTCAGTGACTGGAGTGGTGAACGGTGTGAAGATTTCCACTCAACCACCAATTCAGTGGGGGGAAAGAATTACAAAGCAAACTAACTCATCCGTTGCGGCGGGCATCCACTCAACAATGGGAATTCACCACTTTTTTAGTGGGTAACAAATGAAAGAGAAATTTTTTCTTTTTCCACACTGGCTGTAAACCATCCAGGGGTTACAAATATGAGAGATTAATCACAAGAATTTGCAGCTAATTAAATGACTGGAACAGTACTACTGTTTACAGTCTTACAATGATAAACAACTGCAATTTACAAGAGTTATTACAATATCTTCAAAGCACAATGAAATAGATGATCTCCCACTCTAGAATCTCTCAATTATTGAAGAACACGCCAAAATCTGAATTTAAAGCAATCTGATATAGAAGCCCAGTTACAGAAATGTACTAAACCAGCAACTATATTCAATCCAAAATGCATATATCTACCTCAAATCAACTTCAAAGCTCACCAAAACTCAGAGCAGCATTCAAGAAGGATAGACAACCAACATCCATGAGTTTGTAAGTGCTAAACAATCACCAAACAGCAAGTTCAAAACCCAATACAAGCTGATCATTAATGGTACGGCCCTAGGAAAGGTATGGCCTTCTTTGAAAAATCCACACTTCATCATAAATTCTGATTTTCTGCAAATAGCATCGCCCTTAGCATAGAAATGGTTAGCTCAAATACCCATAATGAAATAAAATTTACTCAAGGAGCTGTATACAAAAATCATCTTCATCTGTATGAAAATCAGCAACACAAAATACTGAAAACATCACCAAATTTCTTCACTTTGATGCTCAATATGCACTTCTGCATGAAGCACATCCCCAATAAACCATCTAGGGAACCATAGTTTCAGGCCCGAAGAATGGAGTAAATTTGCTAAGCTATCCCTTAGCCGGATTCTGGATTTCAAACCAGCAACATAACTTTGTTTTCCAAAACATAACATAATCAGCACTTCAAACAGCAGCAATATATAAGTTTCAATTGGCAAATGAAACACTTCAAATTCCAAGAAGTCGAATCACTTCAACTTCCAAGAGGGACGCCACCTTTAAGCATTTACTTTTTGAAATAATAAAACATTATTCAGCTTTCCTTTTAGGCGTCCATTTCCAAATTGCAACAATAAAGCATTTAAAAAATCATTAAATGCACAATTGACCCCATAATGTCCCCTCTTTTAAAAACAACATGAAGTTATCACTCCTAGGCGTGGGGTACAACTGAGTAACATAAAATTGACTAAGTATAAACTTGGTCCATTGAGATAACCAAAGCCAAACTGAAACTGAAGGTTAGCAAGATGACTTGAGCTGAATTGTTGATGATGCTACTGCCAAATTTAGACTTACTATAAATAGCCAATTGCTATAAATAGTAAATTTACATCAAAACAACAAAAAGCCAATTTGAACCTTTGAGCTGATTGTTGCTGCTAGACAGATACATAAAGATAGACTTGCTAAAAATAGCAAATTACTATAAGTAAGTAAGTTTACATCCCACGAATGCCAATTAGGCGATGTAGAAAGAGGCCTAATTTTCTGCTTAAGTTTAGCGTGCGAATTTCGGAAAATAGGCTATAAACCAAATGAAGCGAATGGCCAAAATGGGGACATTACAAATCCACATTCTATAGCTATTTGTGAGAATATGAATAAGCTTTTGGGTCATGCTTATTTAGCTCATTAGATTGAAGATGTTTTAATATAATGCCCCATTTAGCCATAAACTCTTTTGTATACATTAACCTATTTCCGGAAGTCCATAGAATTTGGTCAAAGTTAAGTGGTTTCCACTTTTGAGGATTTCAAGGTCTTGCATGGGTTTCACGCATGTCTGGTGGAGCTTTCTGGGTTTTTGGAGAGCTTCGTGATGAGGTAGCATGCATGACAGGATATTGACTTGCATTCTCGGCTGCTTTTGGAGGCTTGCATGTTACAGTTTTGCAATTTGGATTCTGGATTCCTTTTGGGTTTTCAGAGTGCTTCGCAATGATGTGACATGCATTAGGAACAGTGGACTTTTCTAAACTAGCTATTTTTAGTAAGTTACGACGGCTGCTCGGTTTGTGCTCAAAATGAGTTTGAAACAACTTACTATTTTTAGCAGTATGCTATTTTTAGTAAGTTCTATTTTTAGCAGTGCTATTTTCAGCAGGGTTTCTATAGTTCAGTTCAGTGGCTATATTTGGCAGGTCAATTTGAGCAGTTGGGTCTCCAACACCCTTGGTGCTATTTTTAGCAGGTTTTTAGCAAGCCAGTTCCAAGTCTATTTCTGGCAAGTCAGTTGGAGCAGTTTGAGTCTTCAATACTTCTAAGCTATTTTTGGTAGGTCTGAGCTTGAGTTGGGCGCTTCACTTGTGGAGGTAAAATATTTTAATAAAGTGAATTTTGTATTTATTCCCAAAATTGTTTTTGGCATTCTGTATAAATTGAGCTAAATCTTGTTATAATGTCGTCCAAAGTTTGTTTTAGGTCAAACCAAACATAGTGTCTTTGTGGGTTTTTGTCAAGGAACACATGTGCAAAATTATGAAAATTTGAAAATTAGGGTTTCATTGCCTCTATTTTCGGGGTAACCCTCAATAGGACCTTCGAAATGATTGAAAATGATTTTGATAGGATTAAATGACTTGTGATCACCTTGGTCAAGTCGAATCATCAAAAGACACGTTTTACTTTGGTGGGTCTATTTTATTTTTTGAGGGAACAAAGTTAGAGCTCCTTGACCATTAATGGCAAATTGGCCAGTACCAGGTGCTGAAAGATAAGCTTCAAAAGCTTCAATGATGCAACCATGGCGAAAAATATCTAAAAAGATGCAATTTGATGAAGAAGATTCTTCAAACCCAAAAAGGTCAAAATTTGACTAACTCTGGAAACGTTACGAATGAGAGATCATTTTGCAATGCTGAAAAGAGCCTTTTTCAAGCAGGGGCGCCCATGATCTTTAAAGGTCAAATGTAGTCTGTTGAATCATCCAAGGTAGTCATCCTCGGCGTTTGCTTATTGGCGCGACAACGAAACAAATAGCTAGATCATCTGATGAGTTGATCATAAGCAGTTGCCGACGAACCAAAAAGAGGCAGTTGACTAAGTATCAAGAAACAATTGTCAAAAGTAAAGATCAAAGAAAAAAGAGCCTTTTCCAAAGAAAGGCGCCCTTCTTTCTGGACCTCTGGATGCTGACAAATGACCAAAGGCCTCCTAGGACAATCTTCTCAGCCTAGGTAGATCTCAACAACGCAACTGCAAGCACAGGCATCTGACGAAGCATTCAACAACTAATCAGGATCAAACCAGGCAACTTTTCAGATGAGGATAACTAAGCTGAAGGGCAAAAGCGCCCTTTTCAATGAAGGGTGCCCTTGAATAAAGGGACCCTAAAATGACTTTTGAGTTTTCCAACCCCAGTTATCTTTGGCGAAACAAAGCTAGCTACCTGACGAGATATCAAGCGAGATCATCTGATTCTACGATCAACGAGAAATCTAGATCAAAGCACGAGAGGTCATTTCAAAAGATTGAAGAATGAAGATTGAAAATTCACCAAGGCAAAAGCAAAAGTGCCCTTTCTTGGAAAAGGCACCCTTTCTTTTGAGACCTTGAACTCAGCTTTTTGTCATCATGTCTCCCAGGTACTTCTCTTCAGGTTGGATCCAGCTCAACAACGAATGTACCAGCAACAGCTCAGGATCAACAGATTAGGTTAGATTCAGGATCAAATTGAGTTCATTCAAGAGAGAAAATAATAAAAACTTGCAAAACTCAAAAGGGACGCCTAGAAGAAGTCAAAGGCCAAGTTGTTGACTAAAGTCAAGATATTTTGAGATAAACTTGGCCAACTCACTCCACGATCAGTGGAAATCACCTTTTTTAACTTAAGATCAAGCCAAAACAACTTGTGATCATGAGTTTAAGTCCCCAAACCTGTGGATCTAAGGCTTGAGTGTATATAATGAAGGTATAGGCGTCCTACTTCATTATTTCATTGTAGGTTAAGGATCAAGAACAGCGATAAGCTCTCAAGGATGCCATTTATAGATCTGGACAAGGTTTTCATCCGTTCTTCAATATTTCTTGCAGATCTGAAGCAGAAGAAGATTGCTAATCTGAGATTGGATTCTGAGACAAATTTTCTCAGTGAGTCAGACAAAATCTTCCAATCCATCTTCTGTCTACTTCCTCTCTTCTTCTCTTAGGTTTTCTTGCATAACAAAAAGCAATAGGCTACATCAGATCTGATCAACTGGGTAGATTCAGCATAATTTTCCAGTGAAACCCATCTCATCGGATTTTCCAGAATCAACAAACTTGCTTCCCCTATTTTTGGGGGTTTTTCTAAAAAAGTTTCAGAATCAAAATTCTGAGGAACTGGGCTTGTTCAACATTGAAGCACGAACAAAACCCATGTGCCAGACTTTTTCCGGAAAAATACTTCTCGACAGGGCACTATTTTCAGGGGTTTCCGAAAATTATGAGAACAAGGTCAAGTTTACAGTCAATCTTTAAGTTTTTCAAAATGCAGTACTCTCAGGTACAATGCAGGACCAAGACGGCCCTATTTCTTGATTACTTGAAAACAGTTGACACAAACTTACATCAAGTAAATCCAGTGGTTGATCTGGAGCAGCTGGAGGGCATGAATCAAATCACATTGTAGAATATTGAAGAATCCGGGTTGCTACAGACTGTGTCCATCCCCATCACATTAGAGAGCGTGGAGCTTGTAATTGCTTGTGTTAAGCATTACAATCCTACCACTAGAGAAATTAGAGCAGTGGATGGGAGAATTGTTTGCAGTCTAAAGCCTTAGAATATTGAAAAATGCTTTGATATTCCATCATGTCCTAACAGCAAAGTCATATCAGTGACGAAATGCGAGAAGGCATTCGAGACAACCAAAGACAAATATCAAAGGATAATAGCTGAAAAATGGCTAAAAGTGACAAAGGCTAGCTTTCCTAAGTTGGTGGGATGAGGAGAATGTAAAGATAAGTATGCGGTGTTAATCACTCTACTCAATAGAATCACTGGAGAAGAAGATGGCAATCAATTCCAGTCATGGATCTATTATGTCATTGCGAAAATCATTGGCAGAAGGGAACATTATGACTAGGCCACTCTGATTAGTGACACACTCCAACAGATCACCAGGTATCTGGAAGCTCATAAGTTCCACATGTGCTCTTACCTGGTATACCTGATTGCCTTCCAAGGTGATTTTAGGATATTGAACAATGTGGGAACCTTAGGTGTGTAGAAGGTTCATGAGCATTTTACACGTCTTGAGTTTACTCAAACGGAGCGACACTTCAAAAGAACGAGTGATCACTTCATTATGCACACCGTATGTGAACTAGACCATGAGATGCACGTGCGTATTTCACAGATAACCAGAGAGGCAATGGCGGATTGGGCGGATTGGTTCATCCAATTCCTTGCATTCTCCTACATACGCTTGTATGGCGACATTGGTCACCCCGCCATGCTACCAAGATACCCTACAGATAGGGTAGTCTTCATGGACTTCCTGAGACAGTTGTTTGAAGTCCACGTCTACTTGCGCTTGAAGAAGAAGACAGCTGTAAACTTTCCCTTTGGAATGGGACTCTATAGATGCAGATTCGCGACAAATGCTAAGATGATGAGTCAGGAAACGGTGAGGCTTAATCTCAAGTACCTCATTGAGAGAAGGTCCTATGATCCCAGAGGGCTCTATGCAGCGCATCTCGAGCAACACTCGTCACATAAGTCTTCTATGGAAGATTATTGGGTAAATTGTCAAGACGAGTATGAAGTGCGAAGAAGGAACTACAACAGGTTCAAGCTCCCGCAAATTTTTGATTTTATGTCAGCAGACATCGAGGGCTTATCCAACAATGAAGGGGAAGTCATTCTCCCCTCATTCTTTGTAGATTCAGTTGACTCCCAACCACTCCCAAGAGTGGATTGGTATGCCAAGGAAAACACGTCTATAGAGGAAAGAACGAGTAGAGTGGTTAGAAATAGCCAGCTCTATCTCGACAGCAAGAAATCAAGGAAAGTGATACCTCACAGAACAGAGCCACCACAGGTTTAGTCTACACCACCTTCCACTTCAAGAAGGAGGCCTAGGCAGAAGCAATGGTGCAATCCTCCCCAAGGGATGAGGATGTCGAAGCCTACAAAGCCCAGAACACAGAGGACACCTATGGAGAAAGCCACACATAGTCCTGAAATAATCATGGGTGTTGCTGCCCCAGAGCAAAGAATAGAGACTGCTACCCCTGAACCAATAGAAGTTGTTGCTGAGGAGCCATCAACAATAGTTGCTGAAGAACCAGTAGCAGAACCTGTAGCAGAAGAAGCAACAGCAGAAACGGTGCATGTTATGGAAACAGAGCCGCCAATATCACCACCATCACAACAGTCACAAGTCCTCATTGACTTGGATTCGTCATCGAGAGACATTGCTCCAACACAGTCTCACACATCGGGCATTCAAGGGCTTCATATTCCTCCTAGTGAAGTTCTCCGAGATTCCATTTGGCTTAAAGGCTTCCTAGGAAGGAAGAGGGAAAAACCCTCCTATGAACTTGACTTCACTGAATTCGACCACGTCTCACAAGACATGTCGACAAAGAAGTTGAAGAAGCAAGTTTACATAGAAAGGAATGCAGAGTGTGAAATTATCATAGAGACTGCTGCCCCACCAGTAGAGAAAAACATACACGAGGTACAAGTGGAAGACTATACATTGTCTAAACTTAACCTTGGGAAGACTACACGACAAGTGGAGGCAGATCTTCTCAGAATAGCTTTGGTGAACGCACAAGAAAGAATGGCCAAGGATGGAAAAGAAAAAGAAGCCTTAAAGGCTGAAAACCAGCAATTGAGGTCATACATTTCCAACTTGATGCATGGCATCCCTAACGTCTCAGCCTTACCAGCAGGATTGCTAGATCTCCCCGCAGAACAAAATCATCAACAATTGATAACATACGACAAACACTTGAGAGATCAAGTGGAAGAGTTTGTTCTCAAGGGTAGATGTATACTACAAATCTATACCAGTTACGGGATAGAGCACATGGACTTTGTGTAGAGATCCAACAATCAGAACAAAGAATTGCAGAGAAGAGGTTAGAAGACGAGAGTACAATTGCAGATTTACAATTGGCATATCAATCAGTCTACTCCAAAGAAAACAAGCAACATCTCTTTGCTTGGAAAGAACAACTGGCATACAAGGTGAAAGCCTATGACGCCCATTCAGTAAAGTTGATTGACTACAAACGGGTGGTCGCCACTATTATCAACTTCGCAAGAATGTTGGTGATATCATTCCCTCGCATGGAATATCAACGTGAGGGAGGAGAATACATCGAGATGGTCATTGTACATAATCAATTCAAAGACGTCATTCACAGTACCTTTCTTGATGATCCAGATGGTTGCAAGCTAGCCAAGGTGGCAACTTTATCAACCAAGTTCGAAGAGGCAGCATCTCAGTGTATAGACTTTGGAAATCAACTCACAACGGGTGAGGTAATGCTCAGACGCCACGTCATCATTTTGCAGAGCATTAACTCCCCAGAGGCTGATGAAGTCAACGAATGGATAAAGACACTGCTGATTAATGGTTACCTGTAAAAAAGGATGTCCTACACACTCCAAGTGGCATTTATGATACTTGAGTTTGACTTGATGCTTCTTTCCAAGTCAACTCAAGATGACATTAAATGTAATTGGAGTTAACTTGATGCCCCTTTCCAAGTTAACTCCATATCCCTTAAATCATGCATTGTCAGATCCCACTGATTAAGGATGTCTAATCGGCTTCCATGATTTGTGGATCTTAGATCTCCACTAAATGTGGATGTCTATTTTGGAGGGATACTTACATTAAAGTTCACCTTTAGTTTACTTTCAGTCAATGAAGTAGTTTCTAGTTGACTCTTTGTTTACTTTCAATTAGTGAACTTCTAACCTTTAGATAAATCTTAATTGATTTGGCAAGAACTCATTGTTAACTCAGGTTTGGGGTTCCTCTTGAGTTCTATAAATAAGAGCCTTGGGCTCATTGTTTGTTTAACCTTTACTTGCTATGCAAAATTGCTGCACCATTGTTGCCAACAACTTTGAAAGCGAATATTTGTTCACTCTTGGATGAGAGTTGGTTGGTTGATTGTAGTTGTGCATGATTTCGCGCCTTTGCTATCCCAACCTTTGTAATTCGTTGATGAAGTTGGAAGAAGAATATCAAAAGGCACTTGCATTTTGATCTACCTATTTGAGTTATTTCCACGTCTTCTATCAAATAACTACTTGTTTCATTTCCCTCCTTGGATAGGGGTTCCTCCTCTTTGGATATTTGTCATTAACAGTTATCGTTTGTTGTTGTTTAATGTATTGTCCTTCAACCTATACTTCGGATAGGGGTTCCTTCTCCTTAGCAAGTTTGTCGGCTAAGACATCGTCAATTTGTTGTTTCTTGTAAACCGTTTCCTAGCCCATACCTCAGATAGGGGTTCGTCCTCCTTGGCAGGTCTTAGATCCAGTTTACTGTAAAGAGTGTTTGCTTGTACCAACCTTATCCTGGCATATATCTGAGAGTTCAGAGCCTTGGCCATATTCTCAGAAGACGGCGAATTCAGGTGATCCAACCAATCCATTCCTGCTCCTATACCCTCATGCTCTGTTTACCTTGAAGGTATTGGATAGATTAAAAGCTAGAATAGTCTTAGTTAAGATCTATAGAAACCAGAGAAAAAGCTTAACTGTGGTGCATTGTGTTTGTGCACCCTTGTGTCCTACCGCTGAAGTGAAAAATATAGGAATCTTAGTTTACCATTCCCTTCCTTACGCATTGCTTTCAGCAGAGAGGGACTTCTTCTCTTTAAATAACGAAGAAGTGTTGCAAAACATTTGAGATAGCTGAACGTTTACAATCAACACTCCAGAGGTGCTAATTTAAATGCCAACATTTTGATAAGGCTTGGTGGACTCCTTAAGGAGAAATAAGTGATTTTATTAAAGTCATTCACTTTATTTTTAATTGGATGTCATTTTATAGTTTATTAGCAAATTTAATAAAGTATATTACTTTCTTGATGTTGGACGCCTTGGAGACATGGGGAAATGAAATGCAAATGAGATAATATTTTGAGGAGATATATTGTTTTATAAAGTATTTCACTTTATCATTATTTGGACACCACATGATGCTTTATTGATATTTTTGATAAAGTGTATTATTTCCTTGAGAGGGACGACTTGGAATAAGGTGATATGAAATGCAATTTGGAAAATGTTGGAAAAGTGAATGTGAATTTGGGTTTGGCGTTCATTTGGAGGGAGAGTGAATTTGAATTTGGAGATAGAAAAAAACTATAAATAAGAGTGTTTGGCTCTTTGTTTTTCATCCATGAAGAAATTATATCATTATGTTGCCAAAATGGTGAGTGAGTTGCTTCGAGGAATGCATACCTCGTAGCCTGGCTTAGTTTCTTGCTTGAAATATAGCAACTAGCTAAGATGATGGCTGTTCTTGACCTTTGAGAGCAGATTGAGCATATTGTAATGGAGTTTTTGATAGTTTTTGAGCATTTTGTGTTTGTTGGTTTAGCATAGCTGGAAGTCATTTTAGCTTAGAAGTCTTAGAATAAATTTTATATTGTTTTGAGTAGTTTGCATATGTCATTGTCATCCTTGGGCGCCCCTTTTTGGTGAGTTCCAGCTTTTATTATGCAGATTTGGATTTTATCTTGTAGAAGTCGCCCCTCTTGAGGCCGTACCACTTCATCTTGCCTGACATGTTTAGAAATTTCATTGACTAGTTGTTGCAGCCGTTTTTGAGTCTTGACTGGGTCGCCATCTTTCTTAGAGTCTTTTGCATTTGATTTCATGAAAATTGGATGAGTATTGGAGGAGTTAGAAGCATTTTAGTGGGTCTCAGTCTTGCTGGTTGGGCATTTTCAGTTTGCTAGTTTTTATATCAGATTGTAGAAGTTCAGATTTTGGGTTGTATTTTCAGTGTTGTTGGGTCTTGGATGTTGGAAAATCAATCATACAGTTGTTGCATTGATTTGGTAGTTGTAATACTTTGTAATTTGTAGACTGTTGCATTGTAAGGCTGCAAATAGTAGTACTATTTCAGGCATCTAATTTTGCAGTTACTTAGTTCTCTTTAAGCAACAAACATTAACAATTTTTGGACGGGTTACTGCTAGAGAAGAAAAATGAACAAACACACTTAAGCTCTTGGATGGTTTACCGCCAAGAAGGGGAATGAACTGATACTTATTTCATTGTAATAGCTCCCGCTGAATAAGTGGTCGAGCTTTCATTTCAGTATTGTACTTCATTTGAGCACTAATAATCCCCTTCGCCATATGTTAGCACCTCACCCACCGCGGGTCTTGAGTGTACATTCTTGGTGTTGGGTTACTTTCCAGCATTGTAATCTTTCAGTTTCTACTGACGATCCTCGGTGCCATATGCTCGCACCTTGCCCTACGTTGGGATCTTGGTGTACATTCTTGGCGTAGAATTACTTTCCAACAGTTGATTTGGATTGAGCTAACCTTAACGGGTGCTTGTTGTATTGGGTTGTTCATAAAAAAATTGAAAAAAATTGGTTTGGCTCATTACATTTTGAGGTGAAAGATTGTGTGTTTATGCATTCTATCTTGTTTATTGCACTTCATTTCATTTTCTTTTCCTCATTATTAAATAATAATTAAAATCAAAATTGATGGGCAAACTACAAGGTTTGAGAATATGAAATTTTTAGATTTCGCCATGACAGTTTATGATTCAGTAAAAAATGATTATTTCTGATTTCATTTTGACACACAAATGATTGATTTATTGATGAGGATAAATGATTATGTTAGAAAATCAAGTTTCAGATTGCATACAACAATTTTAAAATGCATAATCATAACCTATAAAACTATGAAATGACATGATTATATTTGTTATTTTGTTAGTGTTTTTTTTTTAATGTTATCTAAAATATATTCTCTTGAACTTTCAGTGTAATGTCTTGTTGAATGTGGTCCATTCCTAATAAAATATATTTTTGGAAGTCAGTATTAATATGATATTTAATGTACAATTAGACATTTGATGCTAGACTAATTTAGGATTTAAAATGCTTTGGACATATTTGCAGGCTTCGGAATCCAGCCTAGTAGTTGACTATAAAGATTGGCAAATACCCCTTGGTCGTCGATTTAGGTTAGAAGTTTGTTTTCCTATATTCTTGCATAGCTGATATATGCCTTTTGTAAGGTTATAGGAGATTGTTTTAAAATGTTTGCAAGGAGATAAAAAAATACTTTCCAAGAAGTAATATTTTAATTTGATAAAGAGCAAAATCTAATTGTTCTTTGCTTCTTTAATTTGTTCACAACATAAAATCCATCGAGCAAGGAGAAAAAGGAGTTTAGAAGTGTAAAGGATCATATCAAAATAGGGGAAAATGTGTGATAATGATTTTAAAATAAAAATGCAAACGGTATAAGGATTATGAAATATCCCACCCTTAATAGGATATTTGCTATCTGTAACTGCTGCTGTTTGGATTTTTTTTGGTTTTTGTGTTTTTTGGTTTTTTTGTGTTCTTTGAGAAGTTTGCTAGGAATGCAATAAAATGAAATGAAATATATATACAATTGCAGGGTAAAGGAAATATTGGAAAACAAATACTCTAATATATCAAATCAGATTTATTATAACTTTGCATATACAATATGTTCATACCCAATAGCCAAAGTGAATATTTTTGCAAATCTGATATCTTATGATCAGCAACCAGGATGCTAGTAAAATGGAACGTCCTTCATCAAACCCTTAGAATCCACACCTTGAAATTGGGACCAAGTAATCCTCTAACCAAGTCACCTGAATGAGAGCAGAAATCTTCACCAATTCCTAGGTGTTTAGACCAAGAAACTCACACGTGCCTGTCATGTCCCCAACATTTGCAACCAATCAACTAAATAGAATAGATATCAAAATTTTAAATTTTTTAAATATTATTACAATTATCACGGATAATATGGTAATAATATTATATCACTGATAATATTATATTTATAATAGTTGCATGTAAATTATTAACAATATAATTGTTGTACCCAAACCAAATTTGTCAGTAACTGGTGTCAAAACCTAAGCCTGGAACACAAAGCAGGACATTTTATGATGAGAGATGCTGAAGAGATACTTCATGATAGAGGGATACCCCCATAAGATCAATTCAATAGTTAGAATGGTGAAGATACTAGCACGAAACAGATGGAACTTTCAAGCAAAAAGTAGATTTGCGCCCTTGTAGCCTAGGGGCGCCCTTCTTTTTGAAGGCCTAGATCTTGTTGTTTTTGCTTGCAAATGCAGTCAATCTCTTCAAAATTAGCCCAACTATCCGACGAGCTATCTGGCGAAGTCATCCGAGTTGCAGAACTCTGACAATTGACGTCAAAAGCGGAAGGTACGAGAGGTTGCATGTCACAGAGGATTGTCAGTTCACAGCTTTCTGCGCCTTTATAGCTCAGGGGCGCCCTTGAATTTGGCTCCTCAGATTATTGAATTTATAGATGTTGTCTTCCTGAGATCTTTTCTACTCTAGTTTGGCTTCGTAACGCACCAGTCAGTGAGTCAATCCGACATTCTGAGTGATCGTGGCAAAGATTCTACTAGGCACGTAAATCTGAGGCTGGAGAAATGTAGTGATACACCCTTGTACCTCTGTAGGCCAGGGGCGCCCAGCCTTTAGGCCTGTTAGATGGGGTTTTTAGCTTTCGCAGTCTTCACAAGAATTGTGCGGAATTACTCTAGCTATCCAACGAGCCCAACCATTAGCCTTCAGGATTTGGCAAACGCTCGTATGTGAGGTTTGTGTAGAACGTTGAAAAGTGAAGACAGCCAAAAAATGACCCAAGTATAGAGAGTACATTTCACCTTGGAAAAGGCGCCCTTCTCTTTGAGGTCTTAGAAGCAGTTTTCTTGCTTCGTTGCCTCTAGAGACATCTCTTGCAAGTTGTTTTAGCTACGCGATGAGACAGACGGTGCGCAAATCAGAGCACTCTAGCTCTCGATATCAAGGGTCAAAATAGGCTATATGGTTGAACGTAACACTTTTGATAAAACGGTGTTTGAGCCTTCACAGGCTAGGGGTGCCCTTGTTTTTAGGGTCCTTAATGCAGCTTTCAGGTGCCTTACATACAGTCATTGCATGCAGAATACTTCCAGTCATGCAATGAGCCTATCATCTAGTCCATGAGGTTCATCGTTTGCTGTTAGCGACAATTTGAAGCATCAGATGGCAGAATGGAAAAATGGCTAGGTTTGAGATCTTGCATCAATTTAATCAAAGTCGCTTAATTTTTTGAGGTGTCAAATGTTGATTTTAGCAGTTGCAGCTCCCAGTAGACATTTCATCCTTGCTTTGTAGGCTTCGCGGTGGATATCTCAGTTCAGTCATAGCCTCACTCAATCACCTAGAAATCAGAGCTGAACGGGGGCAACTATAACTTTTAGTGAGCTATAAAGTAGGAAGTTAGCGAAAAATCTCATAACTTGTGCAAATGGACGCCTGGAGAGTTAATTTTTGATTTTTTGGAATCCAGATGCTGAGATTGTTGCTAATTTACCAAAAATAATATTAAATTCGACTTTTTGCATGCAAGCTTCAAATTGGGCGATTTTCTTCAATAATTTATTATTGGCGCCCTTTAGTAATATTTAATTACAAAATTGCATGTGAGGAGAATTGAATATTTTATTATTATTTTGTAATCCGGACTTCAAGTCATTCGCAGTTCAACTGGAGGGGATCCAATCAGAACCTTTCTTTTGTTAGTCAGGGTTTAAAGCTTACATTGGTGCCATAATGCTACGATTTTCTCTTTATTCAACATGGCGTCCATTATTTCTCTCATACGGCTTGAGTAGAAGGAAAATTTCTTCTTGATATTGGCGAATTTCATCAACAGTCAATTTTCGAAGGCATAAAAAATATTCTATTGCAGGTACAAGTCCAAATTCATCGGCAAACATCAAGATAAGATGGCGATTTTAGTAGAAGAAAAGCATTAAAAACTAATATCTTCTGTCTTAAATTCTTCTATTTCTCGTCTTAATTTCTTTCGCATGTTCGAGAATTCGGCGACTTTTGACAAAACAGATCATCTAGGTTGGTTCAGCATAGCTTCCTCTACAAAACCCACATGTTAGAGCATCGATTTTCGAGGCTTTGATTTTCTCAATTGAAATTCCTTTGCATGGTGGAGTAGAAGTTGATATTTTTCGAATTTGACATTGCGGGTTGTCTTAGAATCATCTTCTGGACAAAACCCATATTTTAGATTTTCTCAAAAAAAATTGCCCCTCGCAGCCCTTGCTGCCCTCAGTTGTTTTTTTCGGAAAATCTCTTGCATGTCAAGATAAATGGTGTTTTTTCGCAATTCTGATGTTGTGTGTTGTCTTAGAATCAGTTTTTGGACAAAACCCACATTTTAGAATTTTTGACGAAAATTGTCCTTTGACAGGGTATTTTTAGCCTTATCAGGTGACATTTCAGCTTCTGAAGAAAGTTGTTAGAATATAGTCAAGTTTACAGTCAATAGGCGAGTTTTTCAGAATGCAGTGCACACAGCTTGAATTCAAGACTAAGTCAGTCTTGGTTCATATCTTCATTAGAAAAGTTGACACCGATTTGTGTCAAGCGCATTTAGAAGGTTGACAGGTGTAGTCACTCAAGTCCACATGGTTTTGTGCCTCGTATAGCTGATAGCCTTCCAAGGCTAGTTTAGAGGGTTGATACCATTGGAATTCTGTGTGTGCAACAAGTTCGTTTGCATTTCTGACAACCAGAGGATTCATAGTCAAACTTTGCGGTTTCATAATGCATCACTCTTTCATAAAGAAAGGCGTGAAAAAATGTGAGAAGAGTGAGAAGCGTAAAGTTGCAGAAGAAATAGTGGCCATCACTTCAGTTATGAAGCCACCAAAGTTATAAGTCAATGAAATGCTAGTTTGACTGTGTAAAGATTTCCAAGATTGCTCAAGTTGCTGATAAGCAGTGAATTGTCAGTTAAGGCATGTGACGACCTCCAGACGATGATGCAGTCAACAACCTCGTGGAGAGGTTGGTTGTTTGAGATATCAGCCAATGATCAGTCAATTAGAGCTTGCAGTCGTTTGCTAGGACAAAATCTGGAGCATGCAATTAGAACTCGACTTTCATCTTCAGTTCTCTTTGCGGGGTCCACACATGTCTATCTTTATCCTTGGAGATATCTTGCAGGACTTGGAGTTTTATTAGGGTTTACGTTAACTAATGGTAGTGTTCCAGTTAACTTGCTTTCAATAAGGACGTGCATGACTTTGCACATTGTCCATTTAGATTAGATGTTTCGGTTAACTGATGGCAACTTTCCAGATAACTGTATAGTTTTCTTTATTAGGGTTTAGTAATAAAATCTTGCATGCATTGCAAGACTCTAGTTGACTCAAGGTGATTTTAGGGTTCCCTACACCTTTAATGTCTATAAATAAGAGCTTTCAACTCATTTGTAAATAACTTTTGCACGAGAGAGTAATATATGTTGTGCCCACCTTGCCTGTAATATTGCTTATTTTGTATTTGTTCACAAGTATTTATTATGATGATGAATTGTTATGCCACTCGGGTTTCATGCAATTATTATGGTGAATGCTTATCTTAGTTAGATATAGTGGCTAGTTTGATCGTAAATTGTATGTGTGTCTTGTCTATGCAATTTACTGTCCTATTTGGCTATCCTTTGTGTTGCGTTTCCAATAAGCCTATTCAGATTGAGCAAATAGTTGTGCCCACCTTGCTTTCAAGTTGAGAATCTGTACCTAAAGCTTATCGTTTGATGTATGTGTTAATAAACCTATTCAGCCAAGCAAATAGTTGTGCCCACCTTGCCTTCATGTTGTAAAGCTGTACCCGGTTTATCGTATATTTGTCGTTTCCAATAAACTTCTTCCCAGCCGAGCAAATAGTTGTGCCCACCTTGCCTTTACGTTGTGAAACTGTACCTGAAGTTTATCATATTAGAACATTCCTGCTCCATTTCCTCATGCTCTGTTGTCTTGAGGAAACTGGTTAGATTTAAAGTAGTTAGCTTAGTTGTAGTTAATGATCTGCAAAACTAGAAAATCCTTAGCTGCAACGTTCTTGGTTTTCTTAACCTTGTACCTCTTCTAGCCGAGAACAAAAAGATAGGACTTAAATTACTTTTCTTTTCCAAGCATTTCAGCACTATGAGGGAGCTTCCCCTCCTAATTTGAAGAGCACTCATTACATAGTGTGCATAGCTATCCGTACAAACTTGCACTCTAGAGGTGTTAGTTGTTACGCCAATAATAATATTACTATACTATGCTTCTTAAACGGATATATATATATTATAAGTACATCAAAATAAGAAACATTAATATAAAAAAATATATAGTATACACCAAAAGTTTTATCGGGCCCTGACAAAGGTAATCGACTTTAGGAGAATTCAAACTTATGGCCCGCAGCAAGAAATATTGCACCGAGCCAATTAATTGGAATCGCCGATAAAGACAGGCAATTCTCTCCAAGCAGCCAATAGATGAGGAACTTGAGAAATGATTTAAATATGCCTGTGGGAACCATGGGCCTAAAGACTATTATTGCATATTCATTGGTTCGAGACTATAATACATCGTTGATGCAATAGGAAGCCGCTATTTCCCCAAAGGAATGAAATATATATGTAAATTGATGTGCTATTTAATGACCACACAAAACATAGATATCGACCAACAAATTTCATTGTAATCACCTAGATAATAATAATGGTTGATTGAAGATTTACTTGTAATCCATATCAATGTGAACTGCAAACTACAATTGTCTCCACATGATAAATGCGAGAATCACAAATGATACATACCCATGATTAATTAATCAATAATGTTTAAGCATGGTTTAGTTTAAGCAGCGATGGATTCTAGTGAAAGGACGCGACCAAAAAATAGTAGACGTCACCCTCCACACATCTAGATATAGAGATGGGATCCATCCATGGAAGGGCAGTGCTAAGGGAACAAACAATATAGAAGATAGAGTTGGTTAGTGGAAATATAAAAGGAGAGGACCGAATGTCATGTGCCCAATTTGGAGCAATAAGGGGTTTATATTAAATTAATTACTTATAAGGTTATTAAATAAATAAATATTAAAAAGTAACATTATATTTAATTAATTTAATATTAAAGTGACTAAAAATAAAATAATATAAAGAAGTCACTTAAAAGAATAAAATAATAATTTATTCTAGAAGCTTCTTGACATCTCTTGTAAATTCTTTATAAGGAGCTTTTGGAGGGCATTTGAGATCATCCTAGAGTCAAATACATTTCTGAATATTGGAGAGCTTGAATGCTTAGCTGGAGAAGTCAAATTCTCTTATGTTGCTGGTTTCGGTTGTGCAACACCAACCCTAGCTAGTTGGGAGTGGAAGTTGTCTCAGACTTTCATATTGATGCAAACTTTAGTGGCTTCACAGCCAAATTTTGGAGATTAGAGAAGTATTGATTTTCTTCATCATTGCAAATTTGGAGAAGCATATTTATCAGTTAGTGGAGGTCGAATTTAGTCAAGAAATGCTTCGATTTTGAGAAGACAAATTTCTGAGTTGGCATTGCAACTTCGTCAGTCCCAAACAATCATTTCTAAGGGACAATTTTGTCAAGACAAGGAGCTACGAATTTCTGACTATATCAAGCAAGCTGGCGCACTTCATACAGGGGCGATTTCATGGTTTGGAGGCATAGAAAAAGCAGATAAAATTAATTTGTGTTCGTGGTCCTTCAAGGAGTATCAGTGCAGCATTTTGGAGCTTGTTGGCATCATCTTTAGAAGATTCGATTTTTTTTATGAGGCTGGAACATATCCCAGGTTCTATCGATTTAGCTATCTAGCTATTGCATTTCAGTTTTGCATTATTTGTAATCAGCTTAAGGCTGCCTTCTAGTTGTAATCATTTCATATACTTTAGATTTGCAATTAGTATTTGTATGCCAAGAGTCTTGGCTGAAGCATATTTAGTTGACATTCCATCTGTAAACATTCATATACATTGCAACACATATTTGAGATATAAGGGATTCATGGGAAATGTTTGTTTTAATGTCAAGGCTGATTGCATAACAATTGTTTGATAAAATGTCTCTCATACTTCATTGCATAGTTTACTTCATAGGTTGCATGCCAAGTGTTTGTAGAAATGCCTCTTGGCTGTAGGTGTGCATTTCATATCAGAATTTCATGTATTTGCATTTGAAAAAGAACAAAAAGAAGTTGCATATCACTCTAGTCTTTCATTTAGTTACTTTGCAATCATTTTTATGCTTCACACTATCATTGGCATCAAAACCAAACCACTTGAAGCAAACTGAAACTAAACATCAGCAAATTGGAGGTTGCAAGGGAAGTGTTTGACAAAATTCCTAAGGCAGAAAACAGGGTTTAAACATCAAATTTCTCAAGGCACTTTACACTGAAATAAAATAAACTACAGAAAGGAAACCCAACACGCCTAATTAGGTGAGACAATTCACTCAACCAATAATCTTCTAACATTTCCAAATTGTCTGACTTGATGATTGTATGCCAATAGTTGGGTAGATAGATGTCATAGCTATAGTCTATAGATCCTCTCGAATACATGATGATTTCCCCTTATTGACTAAACCGATTCCAAATAGCATGTATCCAACGTATAAGTCATTCTGGCCCCTTTTTAGAATTGCAAGACATTGCATAGTGAGAATCTTTATATCTACGATTTGCTGCAAATATGATTGCTTCTGAAGTTCTCTATATTGCCTTTTTCTATTCATGTATGCCATTTAGTGAAAAGCTTGTGCAGACTAACATTATATAGAAATTTACATACTTCTTTATTAGCTCAAAATTGATTTCACTAATTGATTATGCTTTTATATGATTATTAATGTAAAATTTCATTAAAGTCATCATGATTATAGTTCTATGTATTGACATTGATTTCCCTTAGTATTATATTGATTCTAGGCAGTGATTTGTTCGTAATGAATGAATGCAAATACATCTAATTGTTTAAAGATTGTCTTCATGAGTGTTTGCAAACTTATTGGGAGGAAGGGTGTGAGGGAAGTGGTGCCTAAAAACCCCACTTGAGTCTGCCCCCGGAACCCAAGGTAGGGATGGGCCCTGGAGGGCTGGAAATTCCACTCATAGTCCGCCTGGTCCCAAGGCATGGGTGGGCCATGGAGGGGTGGGGGTCCCACTTAAGCATCCGCCGAGGCCATAGGGGGTGGTAGGCCTAGACCACTTATATGCTCCCCCGACTGTCCCCAATAGGTTAAGTGTCTTCTGAGGTGATGACATGGGTGGAGAACGTAGTTACTAAGTCGTCGAGAAGAGAAGATTGTGGTACACAATCTCTTGGGCTTGGCAAAGGACTTCAAGGTGGATCCATCCATGCCACTTCTCATATGTCTTCTTAAGTGCATTTATGATTATGTTTATATTTTGGAAATCTAGATATTATTGCTGATAGATATTTGTGTATGGAAAGTGTTATAAATTGGTTTATGGAGATTTCAAGCCAAGGTCACTTCATTAAAGAACACATTTACTTGAAAAAGAGGAAACCCTAACCCTAAGCAATAAGCAAAGTCTAGGGCAAAGCAGGACAAGGGACATTATAGTGCGAAGTATGGGGAGTATGGCCAGCAATGAGAATGGTATGACTGGCAAAGATTGGTACGGCCTGTTTCATAAACCCCACGTACTTGCCAAAGACAATGATCAACAATGAAATCAACAATAGACATATACGTTTCTTGATTTGTGACAAGAACCCTTGAAAATCTCGAAATGTTGTTCTCCAATAAGCACAATCGTTACTCCTGAACATAGCCACCTGAAGAGCAAACTTTGGGTGGTATTTCACACCTGTAGAATGCACAATCTAAGAGAAATCTTGTTCTCCAAGATCAAATTACAGATGAAAGCCTTGTTTCTTCTCACAACCAAAAACTCTTGAAATTTGCCAAGTGTTGAATGAATGACAATGCTTTTTCAAAAGCTTCTATATCAATTCCAAAATGCCACGACCTCCTTTGGCTTTTTCAATCATTTAATAGATTAAAATATATTTGATTTTGTTGCCATGTGTTATTACTTTATGTGGGCGCCCATCTCAATGATTTAAATGATTTGACCTTATTAAAATAAGCCATACATTATAAGGTCAATAAATTCATTAATGATATCCACTATATTATTTAATTATTATTAAAGTAATCACTTTAATAATAATTATATCTTGACTCCTAAAAATCAACATCAATTAATTCTAACAACACCATAGGCTAACCCACTGCTCATCTGGATCCTCACTATAAATAGTAAGGTTGGACCCCAACGTCCAAGCTACTTACTAAAAATAGTATGTATAAACGGAGCCTGAAACACCTCAAGAAGGCTAACCCTGAATACTTCCAAGTACTAGAGAAGAAAAACACTATAAACTGCTATCAGAAAACAAGATAACTCCCACATAAGGCCCTCTAAACACCAATATTAGCCTACGAGGACCTGATGATAGGCTAATCCATCAAACATTGAAGCTGGGTAAGAAGGGGACATTACAGATTATGCCAAAAGAATGATCACGACATGATTATATAAATCAAAGTGGATTTCTTTTTAATATAGCTTACATATGACACTTATCTATGGATGTGAGATAAGCCAAAATAAAACTATCTTTTTCATCTTTTGGGGTATCAGACAATTGCAAAAATATGTAGATAATAGTTTTGAAGGTTATTTGTGGATTGTACTGCAAACAGGTAGAGCTGGACTTGCATATTACATTTACAAAGGAATGTCATATCCTTGAAGTAGCATTAAGAAATAAATCAATAAAAATAAATAACAATTTGAAAAAGAAATGATAAATGATATAGCCATATGCATTTCATATTATATACATTTAGCATTATATATCTAAAATATGAGTATTTATTAAAAGGTATTATAAGACTAACTAATCGACTAAGTGTAATTGGTTTACCATTGATCACTTCCCTGAGGGAAACTAACGATTAAAGCATCCTTAAATTAATCATTGGCACTAGAATATGAAACGATGCTTCCCATCATAAGATGCGGCTTAGGATGAAGGATACAAACCTTCACAAACATAGATATAGAGTAAGTAAGCTGTAATGTCCCCATTTTAGCCCTACGCTCCTCCGTGGAATTTAGCCTATTTTCGGAAACTCTTAGGCTAAACAAAATTGAAAATTAGGGTTTCCACTTTCAAATGCAATTTTGAAGGCTTGCATGTGTGTTTTTCTGATGCATGTCTAGTGGAGCTTTCTGGGTTTTTGGAGAGCTTCAAGATGAGGTAACATGCATATTAAGATAATGACATGCAATTTTGATTGATACCTTGCATGCAGGAAAGGTTTCTAGGTTTTTCTAGGTTTTCAGAGACCTCAGGGGTGGTGTGACATGCATCTGAATCTGTCATCCTTTTCGGGCACTTATATTTATAGTAAGTCATTACGGGCTACCCGGTTTGTGCTCAAATGATATTTGG
Source organism: Sequoia sempervirens (assembly GCA_007258455.2). Taxonomy (NCBI): domain Eukaryota; kingdom Viridiplantae; phylum Streptophyta; class Pinopsida; order Cupressales; family Cupressaceae; genus Sequoia; species Sequoia sempervirens. Next base: position 36,321 of record VDFB02178999.1, read on the forward strand.
AAACAATTACTATTTTTAGTAAGTCTTGATTACTGCTCAGTTGGCGTTCAGAGGATGTTGTGCAGACTTACTATTTATAGTAGTTTGCTATTTTTAGCAAGTCTATCTTTTAGCAGTATCTGTCTAGCAACAGTTCAATCCTTTGCAGTTCAGTTGTTCAGTTTGGCTTTCTGTTAGTTTTGATGCGAATTTACTATTTATAGCAGTTGGCTATTTATAGTAAGTCTAAATTTGGTAGTGGCATCATCAACAGTTCAACTCAAGTCATCTTGCTATCCATCAGTTTCAGTTTTGGCCTTGGTTTTGGTTATCTCCACGGACTGAGTTTTATACTTAGTCAATTTCATGTTTTTAAGTTGTACCCCACGCCTAGGAGTGATAACTTTATGTTGTTTTTAAAGAGGGGACATTAAGGGGTCAAGTGAGCATTTAATGATTTATTAAATGCTTTATTATTGCAAAGTGAAATGGGACGCCTAAAGGAGGATGAATAATGTTTTATTATTTCAAAAAAGTAAATACGTAAAGGTGGCATCCGTTTTGGAAATTGAAGTGATTCAACTTCTTGGAATTTGAAGTGTTTCATTTGCCAATTGAAACTTATATATTGTTGTTTTGTGAAGAGCAGATTATGTTATGTTTTGGAAAGCAAAGTTATGTTGCTGGACTGAATCCAGACCCTGGCTAAAGGGAAGCTTAGCAAATTCAATCCATCCTTTAGGCCTGAAACTATGGCTTCCTAGGTGGAGATATGAGATTGTACTTCAGTCAGAGGTGCAAACAAAGCTTCATTTTCTGATATTTCTAACAGGTTGCTGATGTATAGCTTGTTTTTGAGTTGCTGGTTTTGACATGGCTGAATCTATTTTCTATTCATAGCTTCGTCACAAATTTTTAATTCATTCTGGGTATTCGTCCGAGCCATATCACTGTGAGGGGCGACCCTTCCTGCAAAGTTTCAGATTTTAATATTGAGAGTTGATTTTTCTAGAGGAAATCGACCTCCTCAAGGGGGCCGTACCATTCTGGGTGTGCATTGAAATTCGTGCCAACTGTTACTTGCTGTTTCTGGCTCAAATTCACCTTGGAGTTTGGGCTGTGGTTTTGAGGCATTCTGAGTTGATTCGGAGAAGATACGTCCATTTCTGTGAGTTTTCATGTTGCTGGTCTGATTTTCTGTTAATACTGTTTCTGATCAGACTTAGTAAAAATTAGTTATTTGCTTGTTGAACTTCAATTCTATATCTCTTTGGCTTTGTAAATGTTAGAGGAAGTGTTACTCTAACCAGTGTGTGATTCTGGAAGCTTATCTTCCTAGTTTGTAGCTCTTTTCATTCATTGTAAAGCTAGTTAGTAGTACTAACAGCTATTTATCTTATTGCTGCAATTTATATTTGTTTACACTCCCACAATTGAGTGGTTGAGTTATAGAATAAACATCTTTCTTGTTTGTAAGTTTCCCCCCACAAATTAGGTGGTTGTGATGATTGTTTTTCCCCCCTTGAAAAATAAGTGGAAGAGAGGATTTAATAGCTGGCTTGCCACCTTAATAATGTAATAATCTCACCCATTGAATAAGTGGAGTATTTCCACTGCTTGTGGATGCCTGCATCAACAGATGAATTGTAATTTCAGTTCAATTTATTCCTAATGATCTTCTGACCATATGCTATCACCTCGCCCACATTGGGATCTTGGTGAACATTCTTGGTTAGAGTTACTTTCCATGCTGATTTGCATTTGGAGCTAACGCTAATCAGTGGTTTGATGCTGATTTGTGTGTCTAATTTTGGGGAAAAAATTAAGGGGGAATATCTCATAAGCCAGTCATGAGGGAACCATCGTGAGAAGAAGGAAACATTGGAAGACTTAGCAGATTAGGGGATGTATTTCACTTAGTCATTAACTTTTTAGTCGCCAAATCAGAACCATTAAATCAGTAGTGATATGTATACCAGATTGCTGATTCATATTTGTATTTCTTAACTCATACTGGCTGCCTCCTACGATCTGCTGTATACATGCAAATTGACTGTCCTCATTAGGCAAGCTTAATATTTGGATTATCTGAAACTATACTTGGTTTGATTTCTTATCAGTTTGTGATTCTGAACCTTGCATAATTCGATTAGACAAATACTAACTAATTCATGCAGGCATCACTTACAGTTAATTCAAGGAAAATAATCTAGATACTTATTTAAATACAATTCTGATTGTATTTCTGATTTTTCATATCTGCTTGGTTGCATTCAATAAAGAAATATCTATCTGCTCATTGTTATTATCTTATCAGCAAATGCATCTCAGCTTGTGTCTTCTGACTGTCAATAGGAAGTTATAAGAAGGCTAATAATATGCTTGTGTAAATGCTTCTCCATTATTACCGATTAAATGTACGTATAACCAGCTATTGTCTTAAATCTGATTATAAGTAAGATAGTTTGCATAATATTGACATTATCACTCTAGAATTGGATCTTGTTATTGAATTGAAGAAATAAGGATCTATACCAGTATATTTTGATTGCTTAAATATTGTGTGAGTGTATGAAACCCTGCTCGGGAGGAAGGGCCTGAGAAAAGTGGTGCTTGGAAACCCTGCCTAAGATCCGCCCAAACCCAAGGCAAGGATGGGCCATGGATGAGTGGAAGTTCCACTTAAGATCTTCCCAATCCAAAGGCAGGGATGGGCCATGGATGGGTGGGGGTCCCACTCAAGTTCGCCCAAACCAAGAGAGGAAAGGGCCATGGAGGGGTGGTAGGCCTAGACCAATTATAAGCTCTGTTGGCTTCCCCCAGTAGGCGAAGTGTCTTATGAGGTTGTGACATGGGTGGAGAAAGAAGGTACAAGTTGTCTGTAGGGAGAGTTGTGGTATACAACCTCTTGGGCTTGGCAAAGGACTTCAGTTGGATTCACCCATGCCACTCCTCCTAGTTCTTAATTGTTGCCTTTATGATGATTTCTATAATTGGATACTAAGATGTGCTAATGGATGTGTGTATGTGTGGAAATATTGTTCAAATGATGAATGCAAGTTTGAGCAAGGAGCACCCCATTGAAGAGTTATCCAATTGACAAGGTGGGAAAAACCCTAACCCCAATCCAATAAGCGAATTCTAGGGAAAAATAGGACAAGGGATATTACAGTGGTATTAGAGCATAATCCTGGCTTCCTGTAAAAAAAAATAGTAGATGCTAACCTATCGTAGGATACACGTTAGGAATAACAACAATCAAGACAACCTTGTAAGCGAGCAAATGTGCAACAAAATGAGGACCTTCAGGTAACTCTAGCTGCTATCTCCCAAGCTTCTAAACATTGCCCCTTTTGGATTAAGAGCACCCTCAAGGGGCATAAGGTCATCACGCTTGTGGATAGTGGGGCATCCCACAATTTCATCGATGAAAGACTAGTGACATAGAGGAAATTGGAAACCATAAACTTTAAGGGGTTTGAAGTAGCCACCGCCATTGGGGCTAGGGTCCAATGCACCAAAATAGCTCCCCAATTGGAAATTGTCTTAAGGAAGCACCTCATCAGAGAAAACTTCTATGTTGTACCTATAGATACTGATGTAATTCTAGGAACTCCTTGGGTATACTCCCTAAGATGTTTTGTTGTAATGTCCCCTCCCACCTAGGTATCTGAATGTTTCGTTGCCTTGTAACTCCCGAAGGCAATCGGTGGAAAAAAAGAGAGGGAGTCAATTATTTAATTGTTTAGTTTTACCTAAGTTCTCTAAGGTAATATTAAATAATTAATTAATATATTCTTACTGGTGGCTTTATGAAAATCGAATTAAAGTGGCTAAGGAAATATTTTATTGAGGACACTTTGCAAAGTCACTTTATTATTGTTGTGCAAGGGCGAACAAAATAAAAGAAGGAAATAAGTCAATTTTCGGGCTTGAGGGGATATAGGAAAAAAAGACACATTTTCGAGCTACTTTTTGAAGAGCATATTTTTCTCATGGAGCGAGCTTTCATGGACGCGGGTTTTGGAACCCTTGTTTCTGCTTCGGCTGTGTGATACCAGTCCTAGCAGGAGTTCGAGTTGTTTTGAGGATTGCATTTTGGTTCAGACGAGTGGGAGCTAGTTGGAGGAGAAGAAACGAATACTATCTGATTTTCGTGACCATTGTCTTGACATCTTCCTGGAAACGCATTCGAGCTGATACATGTATTATGGGAGGCGTTTATCATTGAGAAATACCAGACGTTTTTCTCCATTGCGGATACCCCAGTTAGGGCTCTATTTGTTGTTGCGGCAGCACCATAAGGAGACGTGTTTACCCAGGGAGAAAGCGCCTTGCATTTTGTTCATATTTTGAGTTGTAGCCCTAGTTAGAACCCTTAGACGGTGGTATGAGAAGGAACAGGGTTGAGAACATCATCAAATCAGAGATTCGAAGCTTAAGGAAGGAGTTCAGTTGCTGCAACTAAGTCTGTGCGATTTCTGCGATTTCTGGGAAGACCAGTCCACAGTGCATACCATTGGCATCTATTTCCTTCAGGTCTGAGTGTTCTGGCTTCTTCTTATGCAATCTGAGAAATCATAGTCATACCTACGCCTTAGATAAATGTTATGTTCTGTTAATAATATGTGGGTCTGCTGTGGGTCTCATTCTAAGTTGGTAAACTAGGAACATTGGCATTGTATTCTGCTGATACAGCTTCATATTTATATCTGAGTCTTCTCTTGACATGTAAAAAGAATCTGAAATGAGTATGTTATCATTATAGTTGCTGCAGCCTGAGATACTATAGTTTCTGTATTAAGGCATGACTGTGTTAATCGAGTGAGTCTATGAAGCATAAATCCTGATAATGTCTTGGACTGTAATGCTGTAATGTGTTGGGAAGGTGCTGTAAACATCTTTGTAGCATTCTGAATTACTGTGCATATATTTCAGTTCTATGATAATCAGAGAGTGTCATTGAAACTGCTGTACAAATTTATTATCCTTGTGGGGTGATGCAAAATTGTATGACAGTTAACATAGTGGAACAAGTTTGGGTTGTGTGGACATTGAACTAGTTGTGTGTCTCCCTTATATATTGTTTGAATTCATGCAAAAAAGGGGAAACAAATTGACCAACAGAAATATTTGGCAAGGTGAAAGCAAACAAACATTAAACAACCTGAAAGCAAATGAACCGAGCACTCTTCAAACCAAGCAAAATAAGCAGAACATTATGACAGCATAAAATCAGATCGCAGACCAGGTGTTTGACAAATTCCAAAATAGGTTATTACAGAATTTTAAAGCAGAAAATTTGCAAGGCATCTTACATTTGTGTTTGACTTCCCAAACCTAACAATCCGTTTCCAACATGAAGGAAAAGAGGTCACCCTAAAAGGTCTACCCAATGGAGCCCCAAAAGTAATCCCATGCAAAAGAATGGAGAGAATTTTCAAACATGGGCAAGGAGAATGGGTTGCACAATGCATGGTCCTTGACAAAAACTCATCCCAGGGCAAAGCGATCCACATTGACATCCAACCCATTGTAAGGGAATATAGAAAGGTGTTTGAAGATATCCCTCCAAGGTTACCACCTAAGAGAGGATTTGAGCACACCATAGAATTGGAGGAGGGAGCAAAGCCAGTCATAACCACTCCCTAGTGACATCCTCATAAGTTCAAAGAAGAGATCGAAAAGACCATTAAAGAACTACTAGAGATGAGACACATTCATCCTAGCTCTAGTCCTTTTGCATCATCAATAGTCGTAGTCAAGAAAAGATGGCATCATGAGAATGTGCATAGACTATAGGGCCCTAAACAAGAAAACTATCAAGAATCGCTACCCGATCCCCCTGATTGATGAACTCATTGATGAACTCCATGGAACAAGGTTCTTCTCCAAAATTGATTTGTGATCAGGGTATCACCAAATAAGGATTAGGAAAGATGTACTTAAAAATGCCTTCTGATGCCACTATGGGCAATTTGAATTCTTTTTTCTACCCTTTGGACTCACAAACGCCCTAGCAACCTTTCAATTATGCATGAACCACATATTCCACAAACAATTGAGAAGGTTCCTCATATTCTTTGATGACATCCTTATCTACAATAAGACATGGGAAGAACACTTCAAACACATTGAGGAAACCCTTAATATTTTAGAACAAGAGTCTGTATATGCCAAAGCATCAAAATGTGAGTTTGGCATGGAGGAGATACTATAATTAGGCCACAAGATCAATGCCTAGGGGTTTAGTGTGGATGAGGAAAAGATTGTAGCAATTAAGGAAAGGCCTAGACCCAAGACCCTCACTCAACTAAGAGGCTTTGTAGGGCTATGCAACTATTATAGACATTTCGTGAAGGGATTTTCAAAGATTGCCGCCCCACTCACGGATTTAACCAAGAAGGGGGCCGTTGCATGGAATGAAACGGCTCAAAAAGCCTTCGAAAGCTAAAATAAGCCATGAGTTCATGCCTAGTTCTAGCCATTCCAGACTTCACCCTACCTTTTGAATTATGATGTGATGCATTTGGGGAAGGTATCAGTGCAGTCCTTATGCAAAACAAGCATCCTATTGCATTCGAAAGTCGTAAGCTCACCGAGACTGAGAGGCACTATCCCATCTATGATAAAGAGATGCTAGCTATAATGCATGCCTTAGCAAAGTTTCGCCAATACCTGGTATGCGCAAGTTTCCATGTCAAAACCGATCATAATAGCCTAAGATACTTCATGAATCCAAAGGACTTGAACGATTGACAACAAAAGTGGGTGAGCTGGATACAAGCTTATGACTTTGATATCGAATACATGAAAGGAACAAACAATGTAGTGGTAGACGCTAGGCGGCCCGACTTGAACACCATAACTAGTATAGCCGCAGAATGGAAGAGCAACATCACTATAGAGTATGCCAAAGATCCCCAAGCCAATGAAATTTTGGAAGGACATCTACCCGATGAGGAGTATAAAGTGGTAGAACAACTCATCCTATATAAAAATAGGATATTCCTAGTTCCCAACTCAAAAATGAAGGAAAAGATTCTCAAAGAATTCCATGACAACCCATTAGCGGGACACCAAGGATATAACCTACAAACAAGTAAGGGAGAGATATTCCTAAAAGGGCCTCAAAAAGGATGTATTGAAACATGTACAAGAATGCATGACCTGTCAAAAAAATAAAGTTGAACAAAGCCATCCTGTCGGCCTTCTACAACCCTTGCCAATTCCCAATCAAAAGTGGGAAATTATCTCCGCAGACTTTATTACCGGACTACCCAAGGCTCAAGGGAAATATTGCATATATGTGGTTGTTGATTGGCTCACCAAGTATTCCCACTTTTTTGCCATATCCACAGAGTATAGGGCACCCCAAGTGGCAGAAGTTTTCTTCAAAGAAATCTTTAGACTACATGGTCTTCCAAAGAATATAGTCAGCGATTGGGATAGTTGGTTCTTGAGCCAATTTTGGCAAGAGTTATTTTGATTGGCGGGGACTGATCTCACACGTAGCACCAGTTATCACCCCCAAACGGATGGACAAACTGGAATCATCAACAAGTGGATCGAAGGCTATTTGAGGAACTATGTTAGAGGCCAACAGAGTGTGTGGGAAAAATGGTTGCATCTAGGAGAGTATTATTACAATACTACACACCACATGTCCATCAAAATGAGTCCATTTGAAGCACTATATGGTTATGAACCCACCACCTTCGGAAGTTTGATTACCCAAAAGAGCCGAGTACCCAGGGCCAAGGACTTTGTGCAACAGAACATAGACATCATGAACACCCTCGAGGAAAATTTGCATCAAGCACAAAATTAGCAAAAGTGTATGCTGATTGGAACCGTACAGAAAGAACCTTTGAAGTTGGAGAACTAGTATTCCTATGGTTACAACCATACAATCAATCATCCATCAAATCAAACGGAGTAGAAAAACTTAAACCCTGATTTTATGGGCCTTACAAGATTTCAAGGAAGATTGGTGAGGTAGCTTATGAATTAGAGTTACCTAAGGACAGTCCCATACACAATGTCTTTCACGTGTCAAGATTGAAGAAAGTGTTGGGCCAACAAGTGACCCCTTGTGTAGAGCTACCCCCACTTGACGATGAGGGAAAACTAATCCTCGAGCCGGAAGCAATCATTGATATGTTGGAGAAACGATTGAGAAATAAGAGTATCTCAGAATTATTGATAAAGTGTAAAGGCTTACCAGAAGAAGAAGCTACATGAGAAAGTGAGGAAATCTTCAATCATCCAAACCTAAGGTTGCTTGAGGGTAAGAAAAGAGAAAGGAGGATTGTCATATTGTAATGTCCCCATTTTACCCATACGCTCTTCTGTGACTGATAGCCTATTTCCAAAAGCCTGTAGGCTAGTCAGAAGTGAAATTAGGGTTTCGTATTTTGTAGGAGGTTTTTGATGCATTTTTGAGGGTTTGCATGTGAGAGTTTCTGATGCATGTCCGGTGGAGTTTTCTGGGTTTTTGGAGAGCTTCGAAATGGTGTAACATGCATCTCCATTTGACAACCTTTCCCGACACTTGCTATTTTTAGCTTGCACATTGGAGTTTCGAGATTTGGATTGCGGATTCTTTCTGGGTGTTCAGAGAGCTTCACAGTGATATGACATGCAAATGCATTGGACTACTTTTTAGAATTTACTCTTTTTAGTAAGCTTTATTTTTGGCAGTGCTCAAGTTGGCAGCAGTTTAGTGAGCTTTCTACTTCAGGCAGGGCAGTTGAGTATTTATGGATTTGGCCTTCTTAGGTGCATTTTTGAAGAAATGAATTATTTTAAGTCATTAGTATTATATTTTCATATTTGGCCCCCTTGGTCTAGTGATTGATGACTTAATGCTGTTTTAATGTGGCTCTTGAGGGTGGATGCCTCATCAAGAGGTAAATTTATAATTTTTAAGGTTGGACGCCACATTAGAAGGTAAATATTAATATTTCAAAAGTTATATTCTCCTTGAGGTTTTGGACGCCAAGTGTTGGAGTCACCTTTAAATCTATAAAAGCAGGACTTGCTCATTCATTATCTATCTTATCAAATTGCTGCTGGAATGGCTTTAGATTTATGGCTTCGAGGAATGCATACCTCCTAGCAAGAATTCAAGAATCCAATTTCGTGTTTAAAAGATAACACCTAGTTGGAATTGTGGCTGCTTCTCACTCAGACAAGCAGATTGAGCATCATTGTGAAAATTTTGGTGATATTTTCCAGTTTTGTGTTGTTGGTTTGGTTATGGCTGTAGGTGAAAATTACTCATAAGTCACTGTGTGTTTTGAAATTCATTTTTGGTATTGGTTCTTTATGTTTCTATGGCCTAGGCATGTCATGGTGCTAATTTGCAGATTTTTTTATTAAGGAGCTGAATTTTAAAAGTGAGGTCGACCCCCTTCTTGGGCTGTACCATTATCTTGCTGCCTTGGGATTCATGCTGGGTCATTTTGGAGTTGTTGCATCTGTTTTTTTGGGTTTCTCTTGGTTCACTAGCATTGGAGATATTGTGTTTTCAGTTGTATGGGGTTTGGTGAAGTGTAGTTGGAGTTTTGAGTGTTTTGGTAGAGTTTATGCTTGCTGGTTTGAACATTCAGTTTGCTGGTCTTGTATATCAGACGTGGTGATTTCCATTTCATGCTACATTTCTTGGTCTTGTAAAGTGAGATATAGTATTGACATTGCAGTTGATTTGGAGCATATTTCTAATGGAATTCATTGTAAGAAGCTCATTGTAAATGCTAGTTACAATAGTACTGTATCAGCCTCTCTATCATTAGAATATTTCAATATTATCTTTCTTATTTCACCCATTGAATAAGTGAAGAATCCCCACTGCTTAAGTGGATGCCTGCTATTAGCAGAGGAATTGTTCTTTCATTATAATAATTTTTCCCCACTGAATAAGTGGTAGTGTGAAATTGTCATGGTCGCATCACCACCTGTTCATTTTATTTCCAACATTGTAATTTAGTTCAATTTATAGTTAACGATCCCATCAACATATGCTATCACCTCACCTTCAATAGGACCTTGGTGAAGGTTACTTTCAAGCTGATTATCTTTTGGGAGCTAATGCTAATCATTGGTGTTGTGCTGGATTTGTTGTCAAAAAATTGAGGAAATAACTAAGGGGCATATTTCACATATCCACAAAGTAGCATTAAGAAATAAATCAATAAAAATAAACAACAATTTGAAAAAGAAATAATAAATGATATATCCATATGCATTTCATATTATATACATTTAGCAGTATATATCTAAAACATGAGTATTTATTAAAAGGCATTATAAGACTAACTAATTGACTAAGTGTAATTGGTTTATCATTGATCGCTTCCCTTAGGGAAACTAACGATTAAAGCATCCTTAAATTAATTGCTGGCATTAGAATATGAAACGATGCTTCCCATCATAAGACACGGCTTAGGATGAAGGATACAAACCTTCACAAACATAGATCTAGAATTGGATCTTGTTATTGATGGATCTATACTAGTATATTCTGATTGCTTAAAGATTGTGTGAGTGTATGAAACCCTGCTCGGGAGGAAGGGCCTGAGAAAAGTGGTGCCTAGAAACCTCGCCTAAGATCCGTCCAAGCCCAAGGCAAGGATGGGCCATGGATGAGTGGAAGTTCCACTTAAGATCCTCCCAATCCAAAGGCAGGGATGGGCCATGGATGGGTGGGGGTCCCACTCAAGTCCACCCAAACCAAGAGAGGAAAGGGCCATGGAGGGGTGGTAGGCCTAGAACACTTATAAGCTCCACTGGCTTCCCCCAGTAGGCAAAGTGTCTTTGAAGGTTGTGACATGGGTGGAGAAAGCAGGTACAAGTCGCTGGTAGGGAGAGTTGTGGTATACAACCTCTTGGGCTTGGCAAAAGACTTCGGGTGGATCCACCCATGCCACTCCTCCTAGTTCTTAATAGTAGCCTTTATGATGATTTCTATAATTGGTTACTAAGATGTTAATGCCAATGGATGTGTGTATGTGTGGAAATATTGTTCAAATGATGAATGCAGGTTTCAGCCAGGAACACCTCATTGAAGAGTTATCCAATTGACAAGGTGGGAAAAACCCTAACCCCAATCCAATAAGCGAATTCTAGGGCAAAAAAGGACAAGGGACATTATAAGAAAATCAGAGCTGTTTATCAGAATGCTTAGTTTAGAACATTCCATGCTCAAATTTTTAGTATTACAGTTTAGGATTTGATCTAAGAAGTGAATATTTGTGCATAGAAAACCAATCATACTTTGTCAAATGGCTTTGACTGCTGTTTCGACTATTGAATAACAAATTTCTAATTAGAAGTAGAAAATCAAGTTAGCAAAGCCAATATAAGATCCTTGATAGCCAATCAGGCTTTTGAATCTAAATGGTCTTGAAAAGTAATGGCATCATTCAAACCAGGATCAGGTCACTCAAAGAGATATATAATCCATTCGGAGACTCATGTTAGCATTTATTGCATATTGCTGCTACAGATTGTAGTTATTACTTAGTTTTATCTTTGAAGGAGACTAATTTGCCTCCCAAGAAAATACTGATTTTTGTGCAAGGGAAAAATGAAAGGAGATCATAAGTTTGACTTTTCTTTAGAAGAAATGCATCTTATAGTAGTCCAAAGACCATGTTGGTTATTTAATTTGAAAAATACAGTTACATCAAAATCCTATAAAGGTTAGAAAGACTAACATCCATGCGCTTTAGCTAGTAGGCCTGTAGTCTATATCTTTATGAAAGCAAGTGAGTTTTTCTTTAAGATGCATAGACTAGTGTTGTCTAGGTTGAGATGTATAGTATGTAATGACCACCCGCAAATTGAAACCAATTTTTTCCCAAAACCAACACCTTGTCAAACACTTTGTATTTGATTGAAGTTCAATGTGTTTTGGTATGGGATCATTCAAAGTGCAATTTGTGACAATATTGGTTCAACAAGTAAATCCACAATGCATAGAGATACCATAGACATTTCAACAAACACTTTGCATGCATAAATATTCAGCAACAATACATTCAGCTGTCATAAGAATGAGGTTTCGAGAGCATACCAATCTAACCTGGAAGTCTTCATTGGATGTATAGATTACAATTGTGTATCAAAATATTGTTTCAAAATGACATAACTTCTACAATGCTGATTGCTGTCATACAAAACACTCAGCTGTAGCATGCCAAAATTTAACTTGTAGCTGATTATACTCAAAAATGTGTCTGAAGTCCACTCCAAATTGTTTGAAAATTTCCCCTAACAACAAAGCTTGCTGTTGTGACTTCAACTCTTTTTCCAACATTAAGTGCTTGGCATCTATAGTGCTGCATTCCACCCAAACGATAACCTTACAGCTGCATTCCACCATTTTAAACCTCAACAATCTCAACGTTGCAATCCCAATCTGCTCTTGAAAACACACTTATAAATCTTCTTCCAATCTGCACTAAAAAATATAATATTCGGCACAAATCTCATTATATTTGTTTCAGCTATGACAAGGGATTTTACCGGCAAACCCTCTAATCGGTAACATTCAACACACATGCAATCTCTTTATGAAATTGCTCCAAACCTTCAGCGTTCAACACAAGCATAGATTTTGAAGTAAATCTACCAGCAAACTTTTCTTGTACAAATAGTGACTTTGAATGAATCCAAATTATTAACCAGGGAGGATCTTTCACCACTGAGGCTAATCTTCTCCAAGAGGGATTTCGTCCTCAAGAAGGCTGAAGTAAACTAGGTTCAATCCCATAGAACCACAAGGGTTTCACAAGAGGATATAAAATAATCTGCATAATACCAAATGAGCTCACAAACCCCTTTTCATAACCTTTTTTGGGAACTTTCTAGAAAACACAATATAAAATCACTTTATTAATTAAATATGCTTTATATCCCAGAAAAGTGATTTAATTCAATTTTAAAACATTTCTAACACTTAAAGTCACTTTTCAACATTCCAACATTTAAAAATTCCATCCCGGTTTCAATGAGCTATAACACTGAGGTGCCCATTAAAATATTTTAATTAAAATAGCAACTTTAGTAAAATTAATTAAATATAGCTCAATACTATATCCAAATTGTGGAAATGGTTGAAATGCATCAGAATTGAAAACTAATTGCGTAGGAGTTATACCCATGATGAATGATGATAAACGGATCCGACTAGGTGACTTACTATAAATAGACGCTCTCTCCAAGATTCTTGGAGAACACACGAGAAGCCTAAAATAATATCGAAAAGCATCATCTAAGTCCTCTAGACCATTTGATCCCATTGGTAACATCAAATAACCCTTCAGACGAGACAAACACCCACCTAGAAGGTGTTGATGTGATTTTTATGACCGCACCAATTAGCAGAACAAAATAGTCCGAAGGCTACTCCGTTCTCTCTTGATCAAAGTATTTTGTGCGCTAATATTGCAAGAAAGTTTGCACGTTAAACTCCAAGGTTCCGAAATACTTAGAATACCCTTAGTTGGTTTGATGTGAATTGCTGTTTTCACGAGGGGACTTACACAATTGTTCAGGCTTCTTGCAGTTAACAGTGGGTGAATGATTTGAAGGGGATTTTGTGCATATGATTTGGCAATAAGTTCGTTTTCCTAAAGCTAACCAGAAATATGCAAAATGTAAATGAGTGTAGGGCCTAAGAAACTTATATCCTATTCTAAATGCAAGATATGTGGAGCTCAATTTCGGCAGACTTCGACCGAATTTCACCTAGCCTCACTTCGGACAGCTTTAGCAAAATTAGTGCAATCTTCAAAGGGATAGCAAAAGATGTTCAGATTACAATTTAGCATACATACACCATCAAAACGACACATATAGGTATACAAATCACAATTGAAGTTAAACTCAAGATAATCTCCAGTGGACCATGCAAGGCGAACTTATCATCAACAAGCTGCTAGTGGTATGGAATGAAATGAAGCTACCTCAATAAAACACCACACATCCAAAGTAAACTACTTGCATGAAATGAAAATTACGCTATTTTATGCTACTTGGATCTGAAAGGATGAAGAGACCTTGCTAGCTATCCATGACAAAGACGAATTCCACCATCAATAAAAAGATCTATTATCATGGAAGTTTTACACAACAATCTCCACAAAAGTTTTCAAAGGGAAAACTTTCTTTCTTCACCACACTATGCTAAACTATCAAGCAAAATGTCTACTCTGCTCTACTCTCTAGTCTGACCTCCAAATCTAATGCTAGTCTAATGAATTACAAATGAGGGGGACTCCCCCTTTTATAGGTAGCCCAGTCCAATGGACGGCTAAGATTACAATCAAAAGAGTGGCTAAGATTAAGCCACCTCAGCCCTAACCCTAAAAGCTGCCAGAATAGGGAGTGGTACATTAAATGAATCAAAGATTCCCACTCACTCCCAAAATAGTAAAGGCGATTAATGCCCACAATCAGTCTTCTAGAAAATCATCATCCAGAAGTGCATTCCCATTCTCGCTACTCCTCGGCTTGCAAGCTCAGCAACCGCATGAAATCTACGACCCCTCAACCTCTGGTGAAATAGGTGGAATGCAATCTGGTGAAACTCCAATCTTTGTAATGAAGCGCATCATGCCTTGCACCAAGATTTTCTCCAAGCAGCTAAAGAGGAATCCTCGTGCTCACGGATCAAGCTGGAGAAAGTAGAAGTGTTCTCAAAGTCATCTTTCACAAAGGTCCTCACTTCTGAAAAGAAAGGCACCGGCCTACCCCTCAAATTATCAGTAGTCACCTCATCGGGATTCAGACGTCTAGCAAAGATTGCCTCCAAGGTATTCTGGACTCCATCAATGATGTTTGTCATAGCCCTTCGTGCTCTAGCTGAATCGGCGTGTTGCGTCCGGAAGGAAACCGCGTCCGTTATTGTTGAAAATACCATCTAGAAAAGTCATACTGTCGTTCTCTGAATGACCCTCCATCAATCGGCAATTGCAAAGAACAACCTCAATGCCTCAAGGCGGTGAATTGCTTTATGCGATGTGAAGCATCTCCCCAAGCATGATCAACTGCCTCCATTCATGCCAAAATACTAGAGGCCTGCTGAAAAGCAAAAGCAAGGTCCTCCATAAACTTCTCTGTCTCAGCACGAACTCCTGTGACCCACTTATTTGCCTCCTGTGCCATTTTTCCTAACTCCATCAAGCCACTGATTGACTCTCTGGGTATCTCTGCTGGAGGCTCTATCACTGGAATCTCCTGCCCTCGAGAACGAGACAACTGTTGTACATATCCAATCAAAGCCTTGTGTTCTCTTTTCAATCTTTTATACTTTCCTTCCTTTTTAAATAATCTGTCCTTGAGGGCGTGATAGGATTTATCACATTCCTCTACAATCTGTGCACCTATAGGGCATCCTAACTCCAAAGTTGTGACTACGTGGTGCGGCGCTACTTCTGTCAGTCCACCGATCCCAGCTTTGTGAGAGAACCATCCTCATTAGTTGATATCTTTGAAAACTTCCGTGCTCTCTTCTTCTGTGGAGGTGCACTGATCCTGTTCAAGAACTCTTCCATTTCAACTGCTGGATCAATCTCCTCGTTGGGGCTTCTCCTCATCCTATCCCTAAGCCAATCAGTGCGTATCTTGTATATCAAATGACATTGCTCTTGTGCCTCTACTTCTTGAACACGATTCAACTTCTACATCATTAAAGCGAGGCTCATCACCCCTCAAGTGTTTGATGTCTCCACAGAACCTCATCATCATCTTCCCATGCCTCTAACTCTTGCTGGCCGAGGTGGGTAGTAGTCCCTCATCATCTTCGATCAACTCTAGCAGTCGTTGACACTCTAATGGCCTGACTCTCTTATTGGTGGCTGATTATTTTCACATGCCGCACGCACACGATTCGGCCATTTTCTTTGATCGGCAAACAAAAGCTCTGTATGCTTGGAGAGCGATGTCTCCCGATAGGCGTGGCCCGATTCAACTGCAACTTCGTGGAGGTTAAAATTTGAATAGGCTCTGTAGAACTAGCTCCTTCCTTCTGGATTCCGGACCTCGTGTGATTTGTTTCTTCCTGCCAGTGGTGGGTGTCTTGTGATCTCCCATCAAATTGTAAGTCAATGCAATTGACCTACTTTTCAACCTGCTCACACGCCTGTCAACCCACGCTCTGGTGAATGTCAAGACCGGAATAGAAAGTGTGTCCAAGTCAACAACCTCTGGTTCTGACCAATCCGGGAGCGGAAGCGGAGTATCTCTCATTGCTGCATAATCTGGATGGACAACGTCCATGTCCTCATTCACCTGGTCTGGAACCGGAACAACTTCACACTCTCTGATCATATTAATTGGCAACCGAGAGAACATTCTTTTCCTGACTTCAATCTCATCTGATGCATCAGCCCAATAATTCTCAATATTTTCCTTGTGTTTAAACTCCTTTGACAGTACCCATTTGATGTTATTATGCGGATCATAGTGCTGTCGGTTGGTGTGATATGAAAAGTGATAAAATTGAAGCTCACTTTCGGCCTCTCTAGCTGCCTATAATGAAGGGCACACTTCGTCCGAGTTGCCTATGACAATTGGGAAATCAACACCTCCTTCTTTTGAATCTTATCGTAGGCAACCAATTGCCTAGATATCTCTAGCATTAAAATTCTATCGGTTGGGTACTTAGGCAGCCTATATGGGTATGATGAAAAACCTTGCAGTCTTATGTAAGAAAACTTCAGAAACTATATAAACCAGCACCCATACCTTCAATCAATTCTTGGGCCTCTCTTGAGATTCTGTGATGCATTCGCTTCTGAAGCAATCTCGTGATGTGCATGGTGAAGGCGTCATTGACACGCTTGTAATGAGTGGTACTAGCCAAGTGCAACTGCGGACAAGCCTCATGTATTTTAAACTGGTGAGACCACAACCAACAGGTTCCTTGTATGAAATCCCTCTATACCTCATCATACGAGCCAGCGTGTAGATGATGTAAGAGCTCATATAGAACGTCTTTGTTCTTCTCAGGCTCAAGAGTTGCTCGTGCAAATTGTCACTGATCATCTCGGCCCAGTTGACGTAATCTTTCCCTTCTAGCACGAGGTTGATGTAGTAGAACATCCATGGCTCAAAAATAAATGATTGTGGGCAGCCACCAACTCGACTTAGCATCATAATGAGATCACAGTACTCCTGCTTCAAGTCGTCTGCTATGATTTGTCTTGGCAGCTTCGTACGAGAAGGCTTGGGATTGCTCATCCAGTGAGTGTTGATCGTCTCCATGCATCTCTCGAATGTAGAAGCATACATTCGCTCAGCTCGCTCTCTAGACTTGTAAATCATATTCCTGTGCACTGGAATTCCAAAGGCCTCACCAATGGCAGCAGGAGTGAGGTTGGCGAGCACTTGACCATCTGGTGACATGATTGACCTGTGATCTTTCTCATAACAATTGGCGCACTCCATCATCAGCTCCGAACACTGAATGGCTGGTGGGAAACCAGCAGCTGCATATAACCCACTTCGAACGATGTTGTGCAAAGTGTTCGAAGGTCGATGACTACCAATCCCCAACATTCTATTCTTGAAAGTCTCTAGGTTGATTGAGCCCAAGTTGGTGTCCGGTCCGACTTGCTAACAGAATAATTTTACGGCTTTGGCATAAATGTGTTGCTCGACTTCTTTATATGCAACACTTGCTGGATGCACCATTGTTGTCTTTTGGTCGCCCTTGCCTCGACCATCTGCGGACGGTAAACATTTATCAGCAAATTAACTTAGAAAAATAAATAAAATACTTTGTAGGGCTGCCAGTCGACTTCAAGAAGTGGCAATTTTATTTCTCGTTCGCAAACCTCAACTTCTTTCTTCAACAAATTTGAGTTTCAATCACTTAGAAAGTTTCTAAGTAAGCTTTAGCAACTTCACTTCACACTCAGCAACTTCAAATCAGCAAGTTCACACTTTAAATTCTCAGCAAATTTCAGACTTAGTAGGTGTGCACTTCCTCAACAACTTCAGATTTTAGCAACCTCACTCTTTGAAAATTCGTACTCCTTCAACAATCATTCACTTCAGATTTGAACTTCAGCAACAAACTCAAGTCGTCCTTCTTAGCTTCAAATCGAATCTTAGCAACACTTCAGCCTTAGCACAAAATCGAATTCCTCAAGCTTCAAAAATTCAAAGTTTTCAACACTTGCAGCCTTCAACACTCAACTCAGCTTCAGCCTTAGAACAAAATCGAATTCTCTCAAGTGGTGAGGAGAAATGAAAAACCTCTTAGCTCTTATAGCAAAATCGATTTCTAGAAGAAGCTAAGTTTAGCCAGTGAATTAAATCTCCACTACTTCATTTGAATTTCCCTCCTCTGGCATTTTCAACACTTGTTTGAGAATCTCAACCTTCGAGAAGTTCAACTTTGACTGCCATATTTCAAATTCACTTTCGAAATTTTTTAATTTAAATTCATCTTTTAAGTCACCAGCCGGAGCTCTGTTACTTGAATTCGAACTTTACTTCTCTTTGGCTCTGGAAAATTCATCTGTGAAGAACTTGATCAAAATCATCTAGGCAATTCATTTTGGATTCATCGTTCGAAGCATTTTCCTTTCAAAAATCATTTTATTCAAATTTGCCTTAGAAGATTTTAAATTTTCCCTCAAGAAAATTTCACAATTTGAGCACTGATTAAATTCTTCACCCAAAAAGTGTTGGCGAAGTGCAAAAGACACAGAAATCCATTCTTCATCACAAATGTCTAGTACCCAGAAGAAAATTTTCTCTGAAACGCGATGAATCCATGGGTACACAACGAACGGGTTCATTTAAATTTTAAATTTTTTTAAACCTTAGAAAAATATTACTCTACCAATTTAAATCCGTTCTTCATCTCTGTGAACACCTGTTGCTCAAACTTGGAAATTTTTTTAAATCATCCTGCATTGTCATCATCTTCTGACTTCATCTCTGAAAACTTGCTCGTGCTTTAAGAAGAAAAATTTATCGCCTTGAGTTCTAGGCGTATTTTCTAAGGAAGAAAATACTTTGCCTTAGAGAAAATTTTGAGTTACTTTGAAAATTTTGCCTTAGAAAAAATTTCGCCTTGGAAATTTTTAACTTTGATCACTCTACCCGTGAGAAAAAATTTATTTCACTTAGAAGATCTTCCTGCAAGCACATCATATTTCACTTCCATCATCTTCAACGCCTTAGAGAAAATTTTATTATTTTGCAACTCCAACGCCTAGCAACTTTGTTCTCACCACCTTGCATTTTATTTCAGACTTGAAAAATATTTTCACTTGAAACTCCAATGCCTTAGCATTATTCATCAACACCATCTTGTATTTTATTTCACCACCCTCGGCGCATAGCATACTTGAAGAGGAATAAAATCACGCCTAGCACTTTATTTTACCTCACACGCCTTGGCAATATTTTCTAAGACCATCTAACACTTACCACCTTGGGCGCATTTAACACTTGAAGAAGAATATTGCCCACGCCTAGCATTTACCTTGTCTTCACCACACCTTGGAGTATTTTATTCACCCTTTACCTCATTCACCACCCTACATTCACCTTGACTATCTTCAACTTGGGCGCATTTTGGCTTGCATGAAGGATGACTCTTCAACTTCCCCGTTTTTGTCTTCACTTGGTCCTATGAGAATAAGAAATGACCAACCTTTGATATGTAAAATTAACTCATATTTGGGGCACTTCATTTGGTTTCTTGAATCCACATGAGAAATTGAGTCAAGATTGGATATCGTTAATGCTATGTGTAGAACAAATTGAGATCTTGTGAAATTCATTGAAATGGTTGCTTGCAACTTGCATAAAAATTATTCATGTCATAAACACAACCATTGCATTAAAAGCTACATTATGTTCTTCATCCTCCATCGGTGAAAGTACATTTGAATCCACACCCTTAAGATGGGCAATTGTTTTTGGGCAAAAAGCTTACCCATGCAGGTAGGTGTGGCATAAAATCTGCTCATTCTTTGGTGACTTGGATTGTGTAAGGGAGGTAGGTGTGAGTGGATAATGCAGATAAACGATTCCAAAATTCATGGATTTAGATACCTCATAAATCATATTACATACTGCCACTATTGGGGAGTTTGAGATGGGAGAAATAAAATTCATCCCTTAGCCATGCAAATAAGTATAGGTCTGAATTTTGTTATCCTGGCATGTCTGATTGTTAGGGTATTCGGCCAATTACTAACGTAATTTAAAAACTTTCCAATTTTCATAAAAAGAGCAGCATAAAGTAACATATAACAAGGAATATTACAATAAGTTTCTTCCTTTCTTTATTGATAAACATGTACAGAGATTTATTATGTTTCCTCATGAATTTCATTTCATTGCAAATATAAATGAGTTAAAAGATACATTACATACACTTAAGCTATTAAGCTTTGCACAAATAAGTAAGAAGGTCGGGGTAGTCCTTTCAAATCTTGGTACATCAAATAGTTGTGGAGGAGAAACATCACTGGGCGGCTTTTCCGTAACCCGCGAGCTTATAATGCGGTCCCCATACGATCCTTTACGATGACGGCCCTCCTTCGAAGAAGAGATTGGTAGAATTATCCTTTATGATTACCAAGCTGAGCATAGTCTTTGTGGCTCCCTCAACTAGAACCTTGCTGTTTCACAATCTCGATCTAGTACCGGATCACAATGGGCCAGCAATTAATCTCAACTATCTCATCTAAAATTGGATGTTAACACCTTTGCTTTCACTACTTGCATTAAGTATTCTCATTGATGCCGAATTGAAGGTCATCTATCATAAACACCTCGGGGCGATTTGACTTAAGGCTTCCTTACTCTACGCATAGGTTTGTCCTTCAATGGGTGAATCCGTCATCCCAGACATCCTACAATCATACGAACCTACTTGAAATGAAAACAGTATTCAAGTGTCTTGTATCAATTCTCCTAACTAGGAATTCTTTATCCTAGGAGTACTTAACTTGTCTCAGTTATCCTAATAACTTAAGCTAAAAGACTTCACTTGATTCTGCCATCATCTCGATCCTAGTAGATAATAAGTACATCTACGTATTCTCCGTATATAGAGATCATACTCAACATGCAAAAACCATATAAAATGCAAACAAATCCTTTTCTTTTATTTTTTCCATTATTTCGTCTTAATACAAGAGAAACATTCTAATCCCTTAAGCTTTTAACCCAAATAATCCCTTTTTCTCGATTTTCCCCTTAATCATTGAATCCTTTACACATTTTCTCCTTCAATGCATTGCTTTATTTATGAATTGGTTCTTTCCTATTAAAGCTAATTGCAAGCAATGAACACAAGACGCAAAATAAACAATACTTTAACAAAAGTTATATAATAGGAAGATTCATGCCTGATTTTAAAGCTTCTCCTTCCAGACTTGCTCTTTTAAATTCTTCTTCAAATAAGCCTCCGTAGTTTCAGCTAAATATGGCTTCTTTTATGAAAGTATTACTCTCTATAGAGAACTCCTTTATCTCTTTCTCACAGACGTGTTTCCACCACTCAATTCCTACTCAGCTATACAAATACCTCACTCTGAACTAAATATGATTCAATCACTGTAACTGGTAATTGCTGGTAATAATGCACTGAATTTATCAAACTCAACAATATAGGAAACTTAAGCAGTATAATGTAATGGATATGGAATAAAATAGTAAACTCAGATTGCTCCCCAAGGTGTGTTCACAATGAATGGAAGGGCGTCATTATATAGGGCCCGAAATACAACGGATTCCCAGTTATGTAGGCATGCCAAATGACAACACAGTAACCAGAAACAGTCAAAAGACATTTGGCGGATTATTTAACCCTAAGTCATCAAACATGAAGGTGATTCGACCTCCTTTTAAGCCAACAAGTTAAGACTTCTTCAACTCTCACATGGCGGATTGACAGCAAGGCGTTTTCAGTTTTTTTTTTTTTTAGGTTATTTTGATAAAATGTTTTGAAAGATACGTTCTGGAAAGAGTCGAGCCTGATACATACTTCCACGTTCGCCATTTTTGATGCCCTAAAAATAGCGTTGGCCATTATTCATCGATTCATTCTCTGGCTGTGCGTTTCAAACGCGTTTATTTCCTATGCGTGGCTTTTCACGCGATTTTTCCTGATTAAAACGTTTCTTTCATTTCCACGGGATTGACTCTTTTTAAAAACGTATTTTTCCTCATCAAATGTTTCGATTTTACTCAATGAAGAATTTTTATGTTTGAAATACTTAACTCTCAAAATTTCGACTTGTAAAGTTCACCATAAAATATTTCGCAATGTTTTCATATGATAATTCGTTTCTTTAAAAATAATTTAAAGCTCCAAATTAAATCGTTTTCAATATCCAAGTTTTCGATACTCCTTAATTGGTTTATTCAATTATTCATAATAAAGTTTTAATTAAAGACTTTTACTATGCAAAGTAAAATAAATCGTTTTATAATTTTACCAAGGTGTTAAATTCAATTCCAGAATTACCCAAGGTAATATTTAATTTCCCCAAATTACTCTTGGCAATATATTTTTATATTTATTTACTCTTAATAAAATATAATCTTTAATTTTCACTTAAGAGATTTTAAAATACTATTAAACTTAAGTAATAAGTTAATTTCCATAAATTAAGAAGTTAAAATAAAATATAATTTCATTATATATATTTTATTATATAAATATTATTATAGTTCTTTTAAATATTAAACATATAAATATTTAAATACCCAAGTATTTAATATACATATATATTTTAATATAACTATAATAATATTATATATAATTTTTAATATATAATTACTTATATATAAATATATTTATATTTAACAAATATAAATATATATACATATACATATACATATTTATTGCCGAATATATATTTTGCGAGTCGGTCCACGTACTTTCAATATATATATATATATATAAATTCCAAGGCAAATATTATAGTAATATTATTTATCCATAGATAACAGGTAGTGTGTGTATATATATACACATATATACTCGTATATACCTCAGTATACTATATACATGTATATACACACCCACTTAACCTATTCGCTTATGTCCATTCACGTTATGAGCATAATACTGTAAGTCTGATAAACAAACAATCATCACTCTCAAGCACAAAGAAGTAAACTAGACTCCTAAAGCCTATGGATGACTTACCGTTATCTCGACAAACAGACTTGGCTTACTCAATTTATAGTATGTGTGTGTATGCTCAATTTGGTATTCGTTACTGTTTACCCGACCAAGTTCCTCCCCGAATGATGTCTCTCCTCTGTCCGGAGGTACAGTCTTCATACCTGCATATCACGACATGACACCGGCAGTCATATGCTCACAACAAGGCAGTTTGCATAAAACATTATAAAAAGTTAGATTAACATTATTCCATAACTGTATGCAACATTTAATCAAAACTAAATCATTTTAGAAGTAACAATCAAATGAAACCATCATTTAAACAATACTCATTCATTTAATAACGAGATCAACCATGTTTTATTCATCATCAAGATTCAAACATTACAATCAATTGCCCTATACAATAGTAGCTATAATATCGGGATGTAAGTTGTCAAAGATTAGGAATCAAGGTTGTCTCATACTTGTACTACATTAGAGGTATTCTTGTATCTTTGAATCTGGAAAAGTGTATATAATAAAATGTTGGAAGTTGTGGGTTAGGGATACCAAGGGAAAGGTATTTGGGTAAAGGGATGACTAAATATTCATCTTTGAAAGGTAACTTATTGTGAAGGTTTGGGGAGTTCGGGTTCTAAGTAAAAGGATGTTAGTAAGAGGAAGTTCAAAACATTGACAAAGACAAGGGAAAAAGTGAGGGATAGATAAAAGCGATGCTAGGAAGAAATTTTTTGAAGTTTTGACAAGGAAAGGAAATGAAAGCGGAGAACTGATGATAGATATTCCAACATGGGAAAGTCTGATATCTTGATAGGCACAAAGGAACAAGGTGGAGCTAGGAGGAAAGCCATACTTGGAAGGGAAACTATGAAAGAGATTTCGGGAAGGGAAACTCTGGAACTCTAACATTCAACACAATCCTTAGAATTTCAAACATAAAACCTCCACACTAAGAAATTTTGAGGCTTTTGCAATTTCTAACACATTGATCGGCATATGATGGATGAAGATGACAACATTTAGGAAAAAATTACAAATGGGGACTGATACAAAAATTTCCTAGATTGGCTATATGTCATGGTAAAAACAAGGCCAAAATACACAAGGGAGCCAAGTGTCAAGCAAAATTTGGTACCGTTAGATTGAGTCCCAATAGGTGTGTTGGTTAGATTATACATAAGTTTGATAACCTAAATTTGCTGAATAACTACATGATTTCTCAACTATCCATCTACTGATGTCATCCTCCTCATTGTTGATTGTTTTACAAACCTTGAGTGCATTTGTGAATCTATGCTTCAAGAAAGGGGAGGTTATAGAAATTCTCCATTCATACATTTTGACTCCATTCAACATTCAGTAAGAAGAGTAATTGTAAACCATCCTCCCCCATTTTGATGTGAGACAATCTTTGGCTTCATTCAAATTTTCAATTTCTATAAGTGGGCAATGATCGTTCCAAGAATGTTCCCAAAAACCTATCTTGGTTCCATTTCTAATTTCCCAAGTTTTATGATATTTAATGAAGGGTTTGGACCAAATGCGGTAATTGCAAATGTTGGATCTTTTCATTGGATTGGCAATTGTGAAAATTTGGGAATGATCCTCATTGTCTAGTTTTTATTTTTTTAAGTTGGCTCCATTTGGTTGAATATTTTTCAAACATACCCCAAACCAGATTAGCTCTTAGAGCTTGGTTATGAATTTGAAGATTTTGAAGTCTGGCTCTTCCTTTCTCTTTTGGTTTGCAAACTTTGTCCCACATAACTTGTGGGATTTCTTTGTCTTTTGTACCTTTCCATAAGAAATCCTACATAATGTTGTCAATATTTTTAATGGTTCATGAAGGTGCATTGAGAGGCGACGTTAGATAAACGGAAAGAGTTGCTGAACTAACAAATCATGGACAATTTGGTAGCTGGTTATAGCCATTTTCCTTTCCATTCATTGAGTTTAGCTTCAAAAGAGTTAATGAGTTTAGCTTTTAATATTATTTACTTTTTTATCTTTTCCCTCCGAACATAATTAAAGTTTCTTTTTAAAATATTCTAGACACTTTATCATTTAATAATTTGAACCTAAGTCATCCCTTTTTTAAGTAAAACGTAAAGTTACCTTTTTGGATGATTTAAATTAAATTGTTTTTCCCTCTGCAGCATCTTAATAGCCTACAAGAAAAATAAAAATATACTAGAGTCTTTCGTTGGCCTATGTCTAGGAAGGGGACATGACACTAATTAAGATTTCATCTAAAGGATTGAAGGCCTTTCCCTCAAGTTAGACATGTGCCTAGCTCTTAATCAAAGGGCTCTAAATTTTTTTCTGGTTGTTGAGCAAGCTTTAATTTGACATCTATAATGTTAATTTGTCACAAGCTATTGCAAGTTCAAATCTTATTTCATTTCCTTCAAAAGGCCCTTTTCATCACTTATCATGTAATATCGCCAACCAGAAACCATAGGAAAGTAACACTTTTTTGTATTTTCTGAATATAGAAAATTGAAATGAAATGCAACTAATATAAACCCTAACCTAATGTTGTCAGTAATTAGTTTTCACAATCCATTAACAATAATTGACAAATAATCCCAAACATAAATAAGGTTTAGATTTCCCTAGAAACGATAGTGATTAGTATTCACTTAAGAGCCCTTAGATATTAATTAAAATAATCAGATTTGGGTATCTAGATAACCCTTCATCATTAATAATAAAATCAGTTGTATAGGGAAAATTTGTCCTTGATAATCAATGAATAGTCAAAGATTATAAACCCTAGAAATTCCAAATTGAAGGGGCAATTTCAGATTTGATTGTTAGCAACAACAAAACCAAAAATTAGGAGATCAAAACAAGCTGCCAACTTGGCATTCTACTAAAAAATTAAAGATAATTTAGCAATTAAATCCCAAGCAAGTTGTGACAAGACGTCACAACAAATTAGGGCATGGAACAACAACAAAAACTTAATATATAATTAGCCAACTTGCAGGTGGTCGTACAACTTGTGTAGCAAGCCAAAAATGTTGCAAAATGTTGCCAAGTTGGTTTACGAAAATGCAAGATGAGGAGCAGGGATGGCAACAGCCAAAAACCAACAAGAAAATGCTGTGATAGTGCTGATAAAGGATGGTAGCGGCCAAAATACCCAGGGTGCAGCAGTATGATTGCCGATCAGAAGGTGTGGCAGTAGTTGGGAGATGTCAAATACTAGGCACAAAAATAAACCCTTTAGTCACAACCAATATGAAGTAAAAACTACAAGAGAAAATGTTTTGTTTTAGAAACCTTGCCAACAATTGTTGATTTGCTGATGTAGTGATATATTCCCCTTACCTTTTTTTCCCCAAATTTGAACACACAACCAGCATCAAACCACTGCTTAGCGTTAGCTCCAAATACAAATCAGTTTGAAAGGTAACCCTTGCCAAGAATGTTCACCAAGATCCCAGTGAGGGCGAGGCGATAACATATGGCATGGGGATCATTAGTAATAATCAGAACTGAAAATACATTCATCTGCTGCTGTAGGCATCCACAAGCAGTGGGGATACTCCACTTATTTAGTGGGTGAGATTACTACAATATTAAAGGTGGCAAGCCAGCCATTTAAATCCTCTCTTCCACTTATTTTCGTGGGGGGAATATAGTGCTCACAACCACTTATTATCGTGGGGGGAAACAACATTAATAAAAGATGATTATTTTAAACTCAACCACTCAATCATAGGAGTGTAAACAAACATAAATTGCAGCAACTAAATTAAACAGCTGTTAGTACTACTAACAAGCTTTACAATGAATGAAAATAAGCTGCAAACTAGAAAGATATACTTCCAAAACAAACAATGGTTAGAGTAACACTTCCTCTAACTTTTACAATGTCAAAATAATATGTAATTGAAGCACAACCAGCAAAATACTAATATTTACTAAGTTTGATCAGAAACAACATAAACAGAAAATCAGACCAGCAAAATCAAAACTCACATAAATGGACGTATCTTTCCCAAATCAGCTTGGAATGCCTCCAAACCATAGCCAATCGATAGCTAGAGACTAGGCGTCCATTTTCCAAGAAGAATTCGAGCTGGAAACAGAGAGAAACAGATGGCACAAATTTCAAGGCAAGCTCCAAATGGTACGACCCCCTTGAGGAGGTCAACTTGACTTCAAAAATCAACAACTCAATGACAAATTCCAAGAACTTGCACAAAGGGTCGCCCTTCACAGTTACACAGCATAATCAAATACCTAGAATGAAATAAAAATCTATGACGAAGCTATGAACAAAAATTAGCTTCAGCCATGTCAAACCAACAACTCAGAAAATAGGCTATACATCAACAACCTGTTTGAAAACATCAGAAATGAAGCTCTATCTGCACCTCTGAATGAAGTACAGTCTCATAGCTCCACCTAGGAAGCCATAGTTTCACGCTTGAAGGATGGATTGAATTTGCTAAGCTTCCCCTTAGCCAGGTTCTGGATTCAGTCGAACAATATAACTTTGCTTTCCAAGACATAACATAATCAGCTCTTCAAAAATGCCTCAATATATAAGCTTCAAATGGCAAATGAAACACTTTGAATTCCAAGAAGTCGAATCACTTCAACTTCCAAGAGGGACGCCACCTTTAAGCATTCACTTCATTTAAAATAACAAAATATTATTCATCTTCCCTTTTTGGCGTCCATTTCAAAATGCAACAATAAAACATTTATTAAATCATTAAATCCTCAACTTGACTCCGTAATGCCCCCTCTTTAAAAACAACATGAAGTTATGAAACCTAGGCGTGGGGTACAACTGACAAACATGAAATTGACTAAGTATAAAACTCAATCCATGGAGATAACCAAAACCAATGCCAATACTGAAACTGATGGATAGCAAGATGACATGAGCTGAACTGCTGATGATGCCATTCCCAAAACTAGACTTACTAAAAATAGCCAACTGCTATATATAGTAAGTTCACTACAAACTCAAGAGAAATCCAAACTAAATAACCAAATTGAACTTCAAATGATTGAACTTTTGCTAGAAAGATAGGTTTACTAAAAATAGCAAATTGCTATAAATAGTAAGTTTGCACAACACCTTTTGAACGTAAACTGAGCAGTATCATGACTTACTATAAATAGTAAGTGTTTCCAAATATCATTGGAGCACAAACCGGGCAGCCATCATGACTTACTATAAATAGTAAGTTCCTGAAAAGGATGTCAGATTCAGATGCATGTCACACCATGCCGGAGGTCTGTGAAAACCTAGAAAGCTCCATGAGATATGCGTCAGAAAAACACACATGCAAGCCTTCAAAGTTGCATCTGAAAGTGGAAACCTAATTTCCGAATCTGCTTAGCCTACGAGTTTCTGGAAATAGGCTAAAACCTCAAGAAGAGTGTAAGGCTAAAATGAGGACATTACAGTCCACCCTTCCCAAAATTGCTTGTCCTCAAGCAATGCCACCATACTCCAAGAGAATAGTTTTATCCTTACTATGCCAAGTAGGATCCCAGGGTCCCAAGTCCATCTCTGAAAAGACCTACCATGCTTATGCTGTGCCACACTGATGACACAATCATAGCCATCATACTAAAACAACACTGTCCTCCTCTGTAACCTTGAAAGATTACAACACAAATAACTGGAACTAGAAGACCAAGAGGAATAAAATTCAAAATATTGCAGCATCTCACACCCCAGAGCCTTTGAGGAGTTAATATCATCGATGCCAATGATTAACATCATTCGAAGCACAAGGGAAAAAAATCTAAGCAACTCAAAATTATTCTCATTAGCAAAGCCCATCAAAGCATCAAACAAAGTCACAACTGCAAAGGTGACTCCAACAAGGATATTTGCAAAAAAGGAAGCAACTCTTGGTAGATACATTACAGCCTCATTGTCAAAATTCTTCAAGGATGTACAATGCTTTCTCTGAAGATTACAAACATACACAAGAAGACACTTGAAATCTTTCACAACTCTTTCTCCAAAAGTCTCTAAAAGACGAAGCAAAACAGCCCAAGGTTCGCTGCCCCAAACATGAGTACAAAAGAATGTGCACATGTGACAACTGGAAAGAACTCCAGTTCTATCCAAAAACTGATTGTGATCAATCCGAACCACCATTCTTCTCAATTGAGGCCAAAAATCATCTCTGGAAAGAGATTGTAGAGTGAAAATATGAGCGTACCAGCTGCCCACCAAGTCAAAATTGAATGACTCAACATCTAAGTTAAGATAAATCAACATGCTAAGAGAAAAACAGCAGCTGCCATACTGAAAATTCTCATTCAATTTGACCAATCTGCTTAGATTTGAAGCTGGAAACACCCACTCAAATAGTTCCATCACAGAAAATAACCATTCTTTGCTCAATATTTCTCTCCAATCCATTTGTTGATGAACAAATCGGATCATGAAGTGGCTGATAAGGAAGGGAACTTCATTAATTTTGAAAGTTTGATCCTTATCCCTTGTAATGTCCCCATTTTTAGCACTTCACTTTTCAATGATTGCTAGCCTATTCCCAATGTGCTGTCGGCTGGTCAATGGCAGAATTAGGGTTTCCGACTGTTTGATGGGTTCTCTTGAAGATTCAGGGTTTTGCTTGTTGGAGTTTGGTTGTTTGGATTAGTTCATACGGGTTTTGGGAGGCTTTGCCGGTATGACACATTAAATGAGCAACTTTCAGACTTACTGTACAATGAAGGTTGTATTTA
The DNA here is from genome assembly GCA_007258455.2 of Sequoia sempervirens. Lineage (NCBI taxonomy): Eukaryota > Viridiplantae > Streptophyta > Pinopsida > Cupressales > Cupressaceae > Sequoia > Sequoia sempervirens. Next base: position 66,214 of record VDFB02178999.1, read on the forward strand.
ACAGGCTGGGATTTTGGATTTGCGGATTCTTTTGGTTTCGGAAGCTTACATGATAGTGTCATGCACTGATCAGGGCGACTTTCCAGTTACTATTTTGCAGTAGGTTATTTTTAATGATGGTCAAATTGACGTGAAACAAAACTTTCCTTTTCATGATTCATTGGGTAGTCCCAGTTTTTGGCTTAAGGGGTTCATTTTGATAAGTCATTTAAAGAGTTAATAATGTTTTGTTTTGTAATAACCTTGTCCTATTAATACGGTTTGGTTATTTTAAAAAGGGGGACTTTGAGGGTGGTCATCTCATGGGGAAATATTTTAATATTTCTAAAGTGAATAATTGCTTAAGAGAAATTGGACACCAACCTTTGGAGAAGAATATGTTTTATTTTAAAGTGATTTTATCACTAAAGAAAAGGTACGCCTTTTTGAAGGAGCAGCTAAGTCAAAGTCAAAAACCTAAAAAGGTCTCGAAGTGGGGCGCACCTTCTAGAGGTTTCTTGAGATTCTCTCAAAGGGTCTATATAAGGAGGCAGTTGCTCTTCATTTTGTTACCTTTTGTCTACCTTATTGTTATGCTGCTGAAATACTTTCAGAGTTACTTCGAGGGATGCATACCTCCTAGCCATTTCTCTTGGTTTCGTGCTTGAAAGATAGCACCTAGCTAAGGCTTCAGAGACTGCTTTTCATCCAGACAAGCAGACAGATCATCAAGGTTGAAGATTTCAAAGATTTTGTCAGTTTTGCATTTGCTGGTTAGGGTTTGGCTGAAGTAGAAATCTGCTCATAAGTCTTTGCATGAATTTTTGTTGGTTCTGGGTACTTTACAAATGGCTTCCTCATCCTAGGGCGCCCCTCTTTGGTGAGTTCTAGATTTTATTATTGAGTGTATGATTTTATCTTCTCTAAATCGCCCTTCTCCTTGGCCATACCATTTTGGGCTGTCTTGGGAAGTGTGCCAAAAAATAATATCACAGTTTGTCAGTAGTTTCTCAGTCAAGTTTTCATTGTCAGCATTCTAGCTCTCGTTTGCATCTAGTTTC
>VDFB02179000.1:0-23511 GCA_007258455.2 Sequoia sempervirens
GAAAAACCATAGGAGAAATCTGTAGGGCCGAGGTATCTTTCACTCACTGCCATGAAATATAAGCAACTCAATAAACAACTTCAGGATAAAATAGAAATAGTTACAAAGGAAAGGGATGAAGTAGAAAAGAAGGTTGTTGAAACACTGGAAATAACTTTGCATTGGTAGCTACCAAAAAACCTTCAGGGATGTATGGTTTATTCATTAGAGAGTTGTTTTTAAAATGGAAATTAAATCAACTTGTGTTATAAAGACCTCTTGATTTTAGAAATGATAAGGATTTTTTATAGTCATATTTGAAAAGTAATCCAAATATTCAAAATCAAATGCATAAATTTTTCTAGCATGGTTTTCTTAAGGGAGATATTGATGATTCCCTCCTTAACATTTATGTTGGAGAATTCCAGACTAGGTCATTTGTCTCTATATTGTAAAATCAGGTTGAATGGAGGAAAGAATGGAAGAATACAAGGAAGTATAGAGAAGGTATGGTTTTCCAATGAGAGGGAGGAAAGCTTATGTAGCCTACTATATTAAAAAGTTCAAATCAGTGGCTAGGCTCAATGATGTGGCTCCAATTTATGTTTCTAATTTGTTGCATAGTATTGCAAGTTTTCAAAATGTGAAAGGAACAATCCCTTCGTTATCTTGGAAATCATGTATTGAATGATATAACTCCATTCCAGATCCATTAAAAAGAAGAGAGCCCATCAACCCAAACAATATTAGTTAGAGTTTAACAAGGACCAGGCATGTGACCAGTTTGATACAACAAAAACAAGAATTCTAGATTGGGATGAGGTTTAGAAACCCTATCATCATTGTGCCCACACCAAAAATCAATGCACCTAAAAGAATACTAGAAGAAGTCTTGAAACCATTATGAGAAACTTCAACAGAACAATGGCTTCACCAAAAAATTGAGGATAGTAGACCAATACAAATAAGTTGTATTTGACTATGCCTTATGGATCAAAGCTTTGAACATGAATATCCTTGATATAATTAATCTATAACCATGAGGACATGGTTAAGAGAAGGAAGGGAAGGATGATGAGGCCTTGCAAGGACCTCACATATTTTCTAAATTTAACACTTGATACTTTATGTTTGGTTTAAAAACTAATGATATTACCTTTTATATGCTTCATTTATGGGCTTAATTATACATGAAGGCTTATAATATAAATACTTTTATATAAATGCTTATTTATTATGAATGCATAATTTAAATGGTATTTAGTGTGTGATTGTTTCATGATTGTGTGTGTTTAACACATAACTGGAAGAGTATTTATATAACAGATGAAGTGCTAACTTTTTCCCATTCAAATGAGATGGGTGGCTAACTTTTCATGACTCAGCATCTTCGACTGAGTTAATTGTCAACCAAACAATAGTTCCAGCTAAGCAAGTGTTCCAACTCTAAAGTTTTTTCGACATCAATTGAAGATAATCATGAGATCTCCATGATTGTTTTCCTTGTGCTCCAAAATATCTTTAATAGACTGGAGTTAGTTTAATTTCCCACTTTCCCCTATTTTCAAATAAGAGAAGGATATTTATATCTAGACTCAAGTTAGTTCAGAAATAGATTGTATTAGTTTCTATTTTTCATTTCTCAGTTCTTTGCTAAAACCTTGTACTTTCATCCCTCTTTGGGAAAATTTGATGGAATAAAAGAAAAAAATGATCATATCTTTGTTAAAATCCCTCCAAAGGTAGAGTAGGGGCCACTCTTCCGAAGAAAGATGACCCTGTTAATTAAATAACTCATCTTAATTCTTGCTTTAAATTGAAATCATTTCCTTAGATTAAATGTTAGAATAAATCTCAAATCTATCATTGAAATCTTATTTTGATTACTATGTTAATTAAATAGAGTCATTTTAGCTCCCTTTCAAGTTAATTAGATTGCAAATAAAGATAGTTCATTTAGCATTGATAAATGATTATGTTTTTAATGGAATATGAGTAGAGCAGGAATTATTACTTGTTGAATTGGATGAATGAGGATTGGAGTAGTTTTTCTTTCAAACTAGATTTAAATTTTTTCAATTAGTTAGATCTTGAATTTGAGTAAATGTTAGATTATTAATTCCTACAAATTAGACTAAGTTAATCCTCCATTCTCACAATTTGATTTAGCTTGGAATATGATCTATCTTTGCACATTTTCTATTTTGAAGTAATTTGGGTTTAAAGATTTCAAATAAGTAAAGTAAGAAATAAGCTAGAAGAACAACATGGAATAGTGTAAATCCACTTCTGATAAGGAAGGAATAACTCCGAACCGCTTTTGACAAAGTGGACCGACAAAAACCCCCCCAAAACTGATCCAACTCTTGTCGTAGATAGCCTTAGAAACCCATGGGTTGACAAATAAAGATTAAATGATTCAGGAATTATGACAACAACGAATCCTATCCATCAGTATCTTTATATTTTCTTTTGTTTTTTTTATTTATGCTTATTTCAAAAAAAATGTTGGCAATGACTCTTTTTTGAAGAATGGAGGTCAGTATCGACAATCTTGGGGGTATTATGGCTACTTCGGGTGTCAACAGATAAGAAATTGACAGTATATTGCCAAACCTGACCAATATTATAGATACCATGGCCCATTTCATTAAAGGAAAAGACTAAATTGAGAAAAACAACCACCATTGGATATTTGTGCATGGGTGATCCCACAAATACCAAAACAAGATCAATTAGCTAGTGGGGGCCAGAAAGACCTTGGCAAAGACTCATCTATTAGGGTAGTATGTCAAGGAAAAAATAATATATCTCAAGGTTGTCCTAATCTAAGATTTTTGTCTCATAATCCCTTTTCTGCCCTATATAGTGCTCCCCTCAATCCAAACAGTAAAAACTATGAGAAAAATGAGAAAATGCCAACACTCCCAAAGGCTTCAATACAAATCATAGGAAAATCAGCTCAAAGAAAACCTCAACAAGACATGGAAGGCAAAAAAAATTCTAGTCATTCAGCTAGGAGGATGAATATGCAAAATAAATCTATGGTAAAACAACAATGGAGGTTCAAAGAGGTATAGAAGGGTCCTTCCCAAAAATCTTCTATTTGAAATGCTACTTCAAAATTGCATCCAGAGATTCAATAACATGCAACTTGAAACTAACATCCAAGACCTGTATAGCACAATTTTCTTAGCATCACTTTCCCTGATGAGTCCCTTGAGCCACAAGTTCAAGATCTATGATATAAAACACTTATTTGTAAGTTCTGGAAACTTACCCCTGATATTGAAATTTTGAGAACATTATTTTTTAATGCTTGGCCAATTGTCGACAAGGTTTTCTATTTGGATCAAGGGAAGAGTTTTTTTGTAGTTTTATTTGATACAAAATCCCAAAGAGATGCAGTTTACAGGGTCAAATCATGGGTATTTCGAGGGTCTAGGTTATACATTCAACCTTGGTCTCCAAAATTTAATCTAGAATCTTTTGTAGTAAAATCCATTCCCTTCTAGACACAATTGAAGTCATTGACTCTTGAATATAGGGATAGAGATTTTTGAAACCCTTGCTAATTATATTTCTATTTCTTAAAACATGACTATGATTGTTTTAGAAACTTAGCCAAACCAATTGGAGTTTTTATATTATTAGATACCACAAGGGATTTTACCATACAAATACATATAACGTCTAAGTATGGGAAAGGGATCAAAAATATTCTTGTTGAAACCCCCAAGAATGTTTGTTTCAAATGTCACAGTATGGGCCATCTCAGTGATCTATGCAACAAAGAAGTTATTATGATTCAACCATCTAATTGGGGACAAAGTGGTAAGGAGCAGCCAACTCCTTCCTCGATTTCTTAAAAGATATTACCATCTTCAAAGAATATGTTGGTTGGCATCCCATGGGGTGAAAAATACTTAGATGCAATAGGAGAAAAAGAATTCATTCAAGTGTTAATAGAAGGGATTGAGCCAATGTTAGTTATAGAACCATCTTTGGAGAATATATTGGATTGCATCCCAAGGGGTAAAAACGAGTTTGAAGTAAAAGTAAAGAAAGGATTTAAACAAGTGCTAATGAAAGGGTCTGAACCAGTCTCACTCTCCTTTTCTCAAACTTGGCTAAAGGAAAACACGACATGGTTGAAAAAAAAATTCCAATTTCAACCACTTTATTTATACTCCCCATCTATCTCTTTTAGCTTAGAGAGCTTGCTAGAAAAGTTTGTTAAGGCTTTGATGTTTGATATAGAGAATATTAAATATTACCAAAAACAAACCTCAACTTGCATGGTGGAGGTAGAATAAAGCATTATGGAATTTTAAGTAGATCAACAATTCTAGTATGAGATGTTGGATCTTTTAAGCTTTGCAAGTATGTTGGAGAAAGATAAATTGGAAGAACTATCTCTATGATAGAATAAGCATCTCTAAATGTTCCAAACTAATAGAGAAAATCTCAAAAGAGATTGAAGTGGAAGAGGTAGCATTAGAAATATTTAAAACTCCCTACAATAGAGAGGACATCAGTCCTTGGAAGGTTTTTGATAATATAGTGGAAACAAATAGGGGAGTGGATGATTTTGATTATTCTTAGACACTCTCCATTTCATAATAACCTAGTAGTTATCCTTTAGTAAAGAAGTCACTTGGAAAGAGGGGAAGGAAGTCTCATATGGCCAAATTAGAGGATAAAATAAAGGAAAGATTGTAAGCTGTAAGGAAAGAAAAAGGTGCAGAAACACTTTCTTAATGCTAATTCTAAGAGAATGTAGACATATGGTTCAATTTCAAATTATAGTTCATTAAAGATGCACATTTAGTAGAAAATAGAGCAGAAAAAAGTTCAACACAACCATCAAATGGACACTAAATTTAACTTTGGAAAATACTTTTGGGAGAAAAACCCACACACCAAGCAAAAGCACTTTGTATTATAGTGAATAGAGTCCACACATGGAGTTACTGTTTGTTGCTCTCAGATGTCAATTCATCACATACAAATAAGGTAACATAACAATTATGATCAATCTCATTCTCACTCACCAAATTCACAACACAACTCTCAAATGGGTGATCCCACAATCTTGGTTTACAATTTTTATTTTGGCCAAAATGGACAACTGAGAAATAATTTTTTTTTCTAACTAAATCTTCCTTTTTTATGCACCCTATAGTAGCTAAGCAGGTGAGGAATTTGATGATGTGAACTAGTGATTTGTGAAATTTTGTCCCTATAGATTATAAATATATTTTTTCAAAATTTTTGGATCGATTACACTTCTTTATCCATCTCCTTTGAAAACTAGCTTTTTTCAGTAAACAGCATTTTTAAGGAGTGACGCTCACCGTATAACACAACATTTTTTCAATAAAGGATAAAATTCTAATTTTTTCAAATTTAGATTTGTAGCTATGATATCTAATGCTTCCAATTGGTTGAATATTTTTTTTTTATTGAATATTTTTCTTTAATCAAGTTTTGAATTCAAAACCCGATTACAATTGGACATAGGAGGAAGACTATATAATGCATAACTTTTTGTATGTATTGAAATTCTTTTTTGTTGGATCAAGGACTTCAATATCTGGTGCACTCATATTTTCAATTGTTTTTGATAATCTACTATTTTTCCACATGTCTGAGAATAGAGTTTGATTTTACAGAATTTGAAAACCCTATGTTTTAATAAAATAAAAAATAAATACATAATAAAACCAAAACATATTAAAATTATAGTCTTGGATAGCTCATTTCAAAAGGTTCCTGATTCTAGTTGAGTTTGTGAAGTCTCCATTTTTCATCACTCAACTCCGAGGTTTGAAGGAAAAAAATGATTTTTTTTGGTGCGGAAACAAGGTGGGGAAAGTGGGGTTCCTCAAACCAGGAAGTTCCTAGTGAACCCTCAAGGGAGTTCGAGCAAACTAGGGTTCTGAACCCCCTTTCAGAGGGTTTTCATTGTGTTTTTTTGCAGGATGGTGGGAAGTTGCATTGAATCGGTTTGCTTGAACCCAGGTTCTAGTGACCCCTCTTTTTGTTTGTTTGAACCTATTAGTTTGCTTGAACTCCAAAAAAAAAAAAATTGTTAACACATTGCAACATTTTCTAGAGTATCCACTTTTTCAAGACTGACCTTTCCACCCTCCACCATATCTTGTACAAAAAGATACTACACATCAATATGTTTTGTCTTGGCATGGAAAGTTGGATTATTCACCAAAGAAATAACACTTTGACTATCACAACATATAGTAATCTACCCTGCATTGAACCCAATATAAGAACACAAACGTCTAATCCAAATGGATTCTTTATAGGAATGTGTTGTTGCCATATATTATGCTTCTGTAGTAGATAAAGCAACTACAACCTGTCACTTGCTCATCCAACTAATTGCACCACCATTCAATGTGAAGATATATCCACTGGTGGATCTCTTGCTGTCAATGTCCCCTACTCAATCAGAATCCACATAACCTCAAATGTTGATGAATTTCTATGACCCAACTGAGTTACCATGATAGCACAAGGTGTACTGAGAGGTACCTGTTAAATATCTAAAAAATCTTTTCACAACATCCCAGTGTGGTCTACCTGGATTTTCCTTAAAACAGCTAAGAACTCCCATTGCTTGGGAAATGTATGGCCTTGTACAGACCATTGCATACTTTAAACTTCCAACTGCACTTTCATAAGGCACTCTGGTCATGTCCTCCATCTCGGTAGGATACTTTGTACAATCTTCAACAAATAACTTCATTCCCTACAACACTAGAACAACTAGTTTCTTGCAAGTAGTCATACCAAATCTCTCTAGGAAAGTATTGATATACTTACTTTGGTTGATCCAAAGCTTTCTACTTTGTCTATCCCTTTTTATTTCCATCCCTAGAGTATACCTTGCTAAACCTAGATCTTTCATTTCAAATTTTTTTGACAATTGAGATTTTAGATAAGAAATCATAGTCTTACTATTTCCTATGAACAACATGTCATCAACATATAGGGAAATAATAAAAAATCGATCATTTTCAGTTTTGAAGTACACAAAATGATCAAATTTCAATCTTACAAATCCCAATGAAAACATAAACGTGTCAAAATTCTGGTATCACATTGTAGGTGATTGTTTTAAACCATATAGAGATTTCTTTAACTTGCAAGCCAATTTTTTTTACCTTTTTCCACAAAGTGCTCAGGTTGGGATATATAAATTTTTTCTTCAAGATCTCCATGAATAAATGTTGTCTTTGCATCCATCTATTTAATATCTAATTCATAAGCTATTGCAAGTGACAAAAGAAATTTTATAGATGTCAACTTAGCTATAGGAGAAAATATTTCACCATAATCAATTCCCTCTACCTAGGAATAGCCTTTCACAACCAACCTAGCTTTATACTTTTCAACACTGCCATCTAGACTGATTTTCTTCTTAAATACCCATTTACAACCAACAAGATTTCTACCTTGGAACGAGGTACTAGACTCCAAAAGTTTTCATTCTTTTCAATGATGCCATTTCTTCGTTAAAATTTGGCTTCCCAACCAAGAATCCCAGATCTGAACATTTCAATTGCCTCTTTCAGGTCCTAGGCTCATCCGATTCTTGTAATCAAAGCATAGGCACAATTTACATCCAACATGGAAAAACCATACCTTTCAAGTTGTTTCCTTTCAAGTGTAGTCCTTCTCAAAGGTTGAGGTTCTTCTTCTTCATAACTCTTAGAGCTACTAGAACTATTCTCAATTTTAGGAACACTTCATAGTTCCTTTTTATTTGGAGTTTGAGGAGTTTCAACTACTTTTTCTTTATTTTCTTCTTTCATCTTTGATTATAGGTCCATTGAAGAAGGTTTCAGCTCATGAAAGATTACACTTGTGTTGTATACAACCTTTTCAATCACAATATTCCAAAGCTTGTATCCTTTCACACCAATGCCATAGCCAATGAAGATACATTTGTCAACATTTTTCTCCAACTTATATATTTTCTCATTCAGCACATAAACATATGCTTCACAACCAAAGATTCTTACATGTCTTAAAGAGGGCTTCTTACCAAACCAAGATTATATAGGTTTTTTGTCAACAAGTGTTGAAGAGGGAGATTGATTTATTAAATAACATGTTGTACCCATAGCCTCAACCCAAAACCTCTACTCTGGACCAACATTGCTCAACATACTTCTCACCCTTTCCATCAACGTCCTGTTCAACCTCTCAACAACTCCATTTTGTTGTGGAGTGTATGGAGTTATTTTATGCCTCTTTATTCCATGCTCTTTACAATACCTTTTGAAATATATAGAAGAAAAATCACCACCATTATGTTTCCTCAAGCATTTGATTTTCCTTCTAGTCTATTTTTCAACCAAGTTTTTAAACTCTTTAAACTGACTGAACACTTCTTATTTACTTTTTAGAAAATAAAAAAATTCCCTTCTCAAATAATCATCAATAAAAGCAACATAATATTTTGATTTTGATAATGAACATTTACTAGACCAAAAACACTAGATCTATGAGGAATAGAATAAAATGAAACTTGATGTTGTTTTCCATATACACAATGTTTTTAAAAGTCAAACTCAAGGTTATAATGATCAAGCCCTTCAACCATGTTTTTATTTTTCAAGGCTTTTAAGCCTTTCTCACCAATGTGGTCGAGCCTTTGATTCCAGAGCATGGTCTTTTATGTAGGGAGTTTCACCTCCATAGAGTTCACCCCTAGAAGAACTTTGTTCTCCTCTACATGAGCAACCTTTTCTGACTTTACAGAGACATTGTTGAATTGAACATGTGTGTCTAGCTTGTACAGAGTACAAATTCAAGAACCCCTAGCCAACACCATCAAGCCTTTGGTCATCTTACAACAACCATTCGAGAATGAAACTTGCACACCAACATCATTCAACTTGCTAATAGAAAGTAAATTTTGAGCCAAACTTGGTATATGCATTATTCCATTAATTCCTTTGATTCTCCTACTAGGAAATTGAATTTTGACTTTTCCACGACCAATACTTTCAAGAGATGAGTCACTTGCCATATACACCTTTCCACTAGCATAAATTTCATACTTCATAAACCAATCTCTATGAGATGTCATGTGAAAATATGCACTTGTGTCAATTTGCTAGACATTATCTAATGCTTGAGTTTCCAAGGCTGCAATGAAGGCATTTGCATCAGTCTGAGAAGAATCATTATCTAAAGAATTATTTTTCTTCTTCTTTTTCTTCTCTTTGCAATCCTTATAGACATGACTAAGCTGCCCACAATTTCGGGATTTCACCTTGGATTTCTTGCCAAGAGACTTTTATCTCACTTCAGACTTTGATTTATATTTCTTCTTCTTCTTCTTTCTTTTCTCCATCGATCTACCTTGAACAACAAGAGCCTCATTTTCCATCTCAAAAGATTTCCTTCACATATCTTCTGACAGCAATGAAGCAACCACACATTCCATCTTGAAAGTGGTTATCATACTCCCAATAGCCATCACTAAATGATTCCATGAGTTAGGAAAAGAACATAGAAAAAGCATACAATGATCCTCATTATCTATCTTCACACCTACAAATGTTAACTGAGCAATGAGCATATTGAATGTATTTAGATGATTAGCCACATATGCCCCTTCCTCCATTTTCAAAGAGTAAAGCTTCTTCCTCAAGAATAACTTATTCACTAAGGACTTTCCCTAATAAATGTCACCAAGTTTCTTCCACAAAGAAGATGTAGACTTCTCTTCATGAACATTCAGGAGAACAAAGTCTGCTAGACATAGTCTTATCAACCCTTTAGCTTTTCTATCTGTGAGGTCCCAATCTTCTTGATTCATTCCCAAAGGTTTAGTTCCAAACACAACAATCCAAAGATCTCTATCTACCAATAGGTCTTCCATTTTGAGTTTCCACAACTCAAAATTGCCACCATTGAACTTTTCAATTTCTATCTTCCTTGATGTGCTTTCCATCTTAATCTATAATTGAAAATACTTGATTCCTCTACAAGACTCCTACTTCATAATTAATAGAAAAACCATCCAACCCACAAGGATAACACAACTATCCAAGCTCTGATACCACTTGTAGGGAAAGAAAAAGTTGTTGAAACACTTTCCTAATGCTAATTCTAAGAAGAGAATATAGGCATATGGCTCAATTTTGAATTATAGTTCATTAAAGATGCACATTTAGTAGAAAATAGAACAAAACAAAGGTTAACACAACCACAAAATGGACACCAAATTTAACGTGCGAAAACCCTTTTGGGAGAAAAACCCACACACCAAGAAAAAACACTTTGTATTATAGTGAATAGAGTCCACATATAGAGTTATAGTTTATTTCTCTTAGATACCAATTCATCACATAAAAATTAGGAAACATAACTATTCTAATCAATCTCGTTCTAACTCACCAAATTGACAACACAACTCTCAAACACTATTACAATGCATTACACATTATAGTATTTTTCCTTTTGAGAGAAAAATTCCACAATCAACCTGCATCACCAGACCCACACTCTTGGAAACATACCAATTTTGTTATCATTCGTAACAATAGACCAACCGTCATACAATAGTTACCATACTGACCCATCGATGAGACAACCACAAATCTCTCACTGATCTACTTGATTCACACTGATATGTGCTCCTCATGATACATTGATGTCCAAGTCCATCACCATGTCGATGAGAGATTTCAACTTCTCCCACCAATACACAAATGCCTTATCGATTTCCACTTTACTATTCCAATAGGTTCACCAACTCATTGAAGATACATTGCTCAAAGTCATGACAAACAGTGGAAGTCACATCGATAAGAACGTTCAAGACTTCTATTGGCATGTCGAAGAGACATTTCACAATGTCTCGGTAAAGCATCTAGGTCTCTCTAATATGAAGCCTCATTAGGATTTCGAGGAGACATTATCTAATGTCTCGACAAAAATGCAATCTCCTGCCAATGAGATACTACATCAGAGTTTTGGAATGTCAAAGAGACATCTTAGAAACTCCCACCAAAGTGATCTACTCTCATTGATAATGTAAAAACGACACCACAACAAGGGATATTGGTTTGTTGAGGAGAGAATGGGTGAAGTATCTCCAACCACACAATGTCTCACCAATGAAGAGCTAGGTGAGACACAATGCTGCTAATGTCAAGCAAGTAAGTTGAGACACATTTCCAACACAAGAAACATTGGATAAGAATTTTAGTGTAGTTGCAAGTAAACATCCAAGGAGAGGATGTTGCACTCCATGATTGCAATGAGGATAACTTCATGGAATGTTAGGGGTATTAATTCACCTGAAAAAAGAGCTCAGGTCAAGCATCATTTGGATGCTTGTGGAGTCAATCTCATAGTCCTTCTAGAATCTAAGCTATTTGAGGCAACGTTTGAATCTACCATCAAGAAATGGGTAAAATGGAAATCAACCTTTTCACCAACACAAGGTGTATGTGGAAGTTTCATTACTTTTTGGAACTCTAAAACAATCTCAGTTGAGGTAGTAAAAAATGAAAAGAACTGGTAGTTAATGAAAGTTTCAAATTTTGATTTGAAATTTTGGTTGATAAATGTTTATGGCCCATCTTCCACAAATGATAAGAAAACTCTTTGGGATATTCTTACACAAATATTGGATGACATAGGAGAAGACAAGGTAATCTTAGTTGGTAATTTCAATGCAATAACTTCACTTCAAGAGAAGAAAGGTGGTAGTTATCCACCTCCAAAAACAATAGAGGACTTTACATCCTCCATCCAAGATAATATATTAATTGATATAATGCTTGGAAAAGGAAAATACACTTGGAAAAATCATAGAAAGTACTTTCTTTAGATTGATGAGCATTTGGATAGATTCTTGTCTTCTCCAAACTAGATATTAGGTGGAAACATATTGAAATATGATATTATACCCCTTCCTAGATGGGATCATTATGCCATCCCTCTAAATGTATTAGTCACAAATTCTTGTTCAAAGAGAAAGTCATCCTTTAAATTTGAAAAAAAATTGGTTCAGGCATCCTTATTTTATGCCCTTACTTCGCCAATGGTGGGTAAATTCCTCATATGTGAGAAGGTTTAAAGTGTATCAACTATGCAAGAAATTTATGTATGGTAGCAACAAATTAAACTTTGGAATGTTCAGGTCTTAAAGAAAAATTTTGAGTAGAAGGAGAAAGTATTCAAACAATTGACATAAATAAATGAGAAACTTATTTTGCATGGCTTGGATGCTAAAAATTTTGAGCAATAAATAAAGTTGTAGGTGGAATGGGTTGATTTACTTTCTAGGGAAGAAATGTATTGGAGACAAAAGTCTTGTGAATTATGGCTAATAGATGGAGATCTTAACACAATTTTTTTCATATTTCTACCTGAGTAAAGAGAACTATAAAATCTATTTTTTCAATCCATGATAGTTCCACAGGTGTAGAACTCACTAAGGAAATTGACATTTAGCAAGAAGGTGTCACATTTTTTTCTAAAATTTTGTCTGCCCCTGAAAGTCAAGTGACAAATGTTGATGGGGGAGTTCAAGAATTATTGGAAGCAACACCAAAGTTAATTCTTGAAGATGATAATAATTTCCCATTGAAACCATTCACCTTACCAGAGTTAAAGAAGGTAGTTTTCACTTTAGCACTTGATAAGGCCTTTGGTATAGATGGATTTATAGCTATTTTCTTCTAAAATTGCTAGGATTTTATTGGCTTTGATTTTCTAATGGCAGTAGAAGAGTTAAGAAAAATAGGAACTATGTTAAAACAATTCAATACTACCAACATAGTAATAATTCCAAAAGTCAACAATATGAAGTCATTTGTAGATTTCTGGTCTATTTCATTGTGCAATACTATTTATAATATGTTTGCGAAAACAATTCATCTCAGGCTTCAAATTTTTATATCGAGAATAATTTCACAAGAACAAGGAAGATTTGTGCTAGGTAGAGAAATGACTGAAGGAGCCCTTGTAACACATGAAGTAATTCATTCCATCAAAGTAAATAATTTGGAATTCTTTATTATCAAACTAGACATGATGAAAGAATATGACAGAGTGGATTATGCTTTTTTGATGCAATTTTTACAACAATTTTGTTTTAGTAAAAGATAGTGCAAGTAGATCCTTTCCTATTTTTTTGGGGGAAAAAATTCAATCATTATTAATGGTTCACCAGTTGGTTTTTTTAGTTCAACCCAAGGGGTTTTAAAAGTGGATCCTCTATCCCCTTTTCTTTTCATCATAATGGCAAAAGTACTGAGTAGATCCAAATAGAAGGTGCATTTTCAAGGTCTTTAGCAAGCAATTTCAATTCCTCATAGAACATTTCAGTTACTCATTCCTTATTTGCTAATGAAACCATCTTATTTGGTACAAATTCTTTGAAAGAAGTTGTTCAAGTAAAGGAAATATTAGATAAATACTCATCCGCTTCTGGGAAATAGGTAAATACAAGAAAATCCAAAGTTTGTGTTTAACACAAGTGTATTTGTTAAAAGGAAATTAGTAAAACTATTAGGTTTTGAAATAGTAGAGCTTATTTGCACATATCTAGGTGTACCTTTTTGTATTGGTGCAAATAAGGTTTCATATTGAGGTAAAGTTATTGAAAGGATCAAAGCCCAAATTTTATTATGTAAAGCTTGATGGAATTTTCTATCAAATAGAATATTATTGATTAAATCTGTTTTGGTTGTAATTCCTAATTGCTATTTTTCTATTTTGAAAGCACCCAAGGCAATTATTTCACAAATTGAGAAACTAATAAAAAAAAATTATGGAGAGGTAATATAGATGATCAAAGGAAATTTCCTTTAATTTCCTTGGAGAAAACATGTTTAGAGAAACTCAAAGGGGGAGTTGGTCTCCATAATCTAACAAGGAATATGGCTTTTAGTGCAAGATTGGTTTGACAAATGTGTTCAAAGCCAACCTCAAAGTGGTGCAAAGAAATGCAAGAAAAATATCTTGATAATGACCATCTTGGAAGAATCCTAACAATCTCAGATCCTCCAATTGGGTATACAATGTGGAACTTTATGGTAACATGAAAAAATGGCATTATCCCATACATATCTTGGGAAGTCAACAATGTGGAAGTTCATTTTTGGAGGGACTCGTGGAATGGTCAACCAACCTTAAACACTTTTTAAGAGCTACAAATAGCTGGGGTGATCCTTTCAACATGTTGGGGGACTAAGTTTTAAGATTATGTTCAATTAGGCGATGAAATTACTAGAAATGTAATATGGAAATATGTTTCTCCTATGCCAATCCCTAACAATAGAAATGCATGCTTACAAAACATCTTGAAGGGTAGAGTGTAATTATGTCAAACAAAAGGGATAAAATAAGTTAGGTACCATCAAAGAATGGAAACTACACAGTCAAATAGTGCTACAAAGCATTAATCCGTATTGGTATGCAAATTGAAAATTTGAGGGCATATTCTATTTGTTGAAACCTGATGGTGCTTCCAAAAGCATGTCATTTTACTTGGTTAGCTATAAGAAATAAGATCTTAACAAGCAACAAACTGGTCAAACTAGGAATATCTGAGCCTTTTAAATGTACCTTATGTGGGGAGGTCCTTAAAAATGTGGATCATTTTTGGCACAACCACTGTAGGAGGGTTCTCAAAGAGAACAATTTGGACCATGAAGCAAGAGTAACACAATGAAAGAAACACTTAATATGGAGGAAAATATAGATGAAAATATTCTCATTAATATAAATCTCAATTACATTCATCCGACAACATCCAGGCTTATAGATTCGACTCACAAGCCTGATAAAACATGCTAAAAAATACAATATTCTAACATGCTCCTATATGCAAGAAAAATATTATAGATCAAATCTATCTTAATCTACTCAATCAACTAGTTCCATCAAAATGATTGATTACAAGCTTTTATATCATATCAACAATTCTAGAATCATCCATGTTGTCCAAAGATCATCACAATATCCAAGGAAAGAAAATGTAATGTGTGCATGAATGGGTGGGCCTCAAATTTGAATTACTCTTCAACAAGTGCATAAGATGAAGTGTGGACCTATAATGAAGGTTGGGGACACTCCACAAAACAATTAAAATCACACTATTAAGATCTACAAGTCACGGGAATGTTCCTCAACAATTGAACTGGCTGAAAAGTTTGAAATTATTGAGGTGTTGGTTCAAGAAACTACCATGAGATCCAGAAGTGATAACTTGCTCGAAAAATATCCAATCACACCCAAATCTTGGAACAAGGAAAATGAACATGTCAACACTGTACACAAAGATCCATAGGGTTTGGTGAGCAAAGATGATGAATCCACCAACATGAACTGAGCAAGAACACAAAAAGAATAAAACTGAAAGAAAATATTTTTGCGAAGTTGATCTGGTACGCCAGAACCAACTGATGCTCTACCTCCAGGACATTCAAGATTATTGAAAGAAAGTGAGGTCCATCACTTTGTGGAGACCAAGGAGAAACCAAGATGGTCTACCTCAGCCTGAGAAATCTAAGAAGAATCCTCCAATGGTCTACCTTTCCACTTCACAAGATATTCTTTGTACTGTCTTCCATGAGTCTTCCTCCCATCTCTGACATCCAAAATCCCTTCAATCTCATTTGACTATTTTTTAGGAAACTGATTCTCCAAATTTGTTTCACAGTCTACACTAAATTTTGCTTCATGGTACTAATATAGATCTACAATGTCGAATATAGGTGATATACCCATACGTTCTAGTAACTCCACTTCATATGCATTTCCTGAATCAAATTTCTTCAAGACCTTACAAGGTCCAAAACATTCTCATCTTCAACTTGTTCTATGTTCCAACTAGAAATATTTCCTTCCTCCAAATATACCATCACTTCATGTCCCAGCTTCAAATTCCTTATGTCTCCTTGTTGTCTTCTTTTCTCCTTATACTTCTAGTTCATGTCTTCCAATTGTTGTTTCACTTGAGTATGCAACTTCATGTATTCTGCAAATTCTTCTACTTCTGCACTCCTCTTATCTTCCATACCGATGTCTCTCAACTCTAATATACCTCCAGGATGAACTACTGTAACAAACTCAAAAGGTGTCTTTCATGTGCTCCTATTCACTGAATTATTGTAAGAAAACTCTGCTTGTGCAAGGACTAAATCCCAACTTCTAGTCTTCTCTCCAACTAAACATGTCATTAAATTCCCTAAACTCTTGTTTACTACCTCTGTCTATCCATCAATCTATGGGTGAAAAGTAGAACTAAACTTCAAATATGTCTTCAATTTCTTCCAAAGGGTCTTCCAAAAGTAACCAACAAACTTTACATGTCAGTCTAAAACAATACTCCTAGGTAACCCATGCAATCTGACCACTTATTTGAAAAAAAATTATGCTACCTGTACTGCATCTATTGTCTTCTTACAAGGTATGAAATTTTCCATCTTAGAAAATATATCTACCACCACAAATACAAAATCATTACCTCTTTGTGTCTTTGGAAAACCAAGTATGAAATCCATGCTTATATCTTCCCAAGGTCTCTCTAGAACTGTCAAAGGCTTATACAATCCAACATTTTGACTACTTCCTTTTGCAACTTGAAACACTCTGCAACTTTGCACAAATCTCCTAACATCCCTATGAATATGTGGCCAAAAGTAATTCTCACTTACCAATGCTCTTTGCCCTTGCATCAACTCCAAATGTCTTGACAACCCTCCCTGATACTTTTCTTTCACCAAGTTATCTCTCATTTGAAATCCAAAGGTATACACAACTGATTTCCTCTAAACAACATATGTAGAAATGAAATAATCCAACCACTAACTCCTATCCTCCAAGATTGGATCTTTACAAGCTCTCCAAGGTTCTGCAAAATCTAGGTCTTCCTCATACAAGTTCTTCAATTCATCAAAACCTAATGCCTCCACTCTCATCTCTGCCAGTAAATTATTTATCCTACTCAAATCATCAACAACTCTATTTTGCTGCAATCATGCTCCCAAAACAAAGAAGTATAACTTCTGCGAAAGGAAGAATTCTATCCATCTCATGTGTTTCTGATTCAACTTATCTTGACTATTCAAATATTGCAATGCTTGATGATACGTATGCAACACAATCTCCTTAGGCAACAAATAATGTCTCCACTTCTTCAAGGCTTGAACTATGGTATAAAATCGATCATACAGCGAATATCTTCTCTAGCAATTTTATTTCTCCGAAATATGCTTTATAGATTCCTTCTTGATTCAACACTACTCCAATTACATTTATTACGGCATCACCAGTCTACTTGGGTACCTTATTGGAATATGGTAAAATTCAACAGGGTTGCACAACCACCTTACGTTTTCAACAACTCAAAACTTTGCAGTTGCTCCAAATGTTCACCTAAAACCCTTCTTATCTCCTCTCATTGTTGTTTTCAAAGGGTTACAAATAGAACTAAAATTCCTAATGAAATTTCGGTAGAAACTAGCCAATCCATGAAATGATCTTACCTCTCCAAACCTTTCCAGTGTAGGCCACTCAAAAATTGCTCTTACCTTCTAGAGGGATCCATCTTCAATCCATCCCGCATATATCCACCGTCCCGGATATGCACCAATTCTTCCTTCATGAGCTACACTTGTGTTTGTTAAGAAACTGCTCTTTAACAAAAGCTTTTGCCAAACTTATTCTTACATTCGGCAGTGATGATATGCTGGTCTTTAGTCAGGATGGTCCAGGTGCGCAGTCACCAGGCTTGGAGTTTTATTTCGGTACTCGTTCGAATCGATAGAGTTCGGTTCTTTCGATCAAGAGATCTTCGGCCATCATGCATGGAACAGTGGTGGATGAACAAATTAAACGGGATTAGATGTTCATCTTCGAATCTGTCTTTGTGAGTGTGAAACCATCGATGATCATGATGATAAATTAAATCGGGGGATTGAAATCATGATTCGTGACTTGTTTATAGATCTTGAATCTACACATTCTCCATTCTCCATCCTTCTTAGGTGCTAACACAATAGATGCGCACATGGACTTGTATTTCTCCTATCAAAACCTTCCTCAACAATTCTTGCACTTGTCTATTCAACTCCTCATTCTCACATTAGGTCATTGATGTGCTACTTTGTGGGAAAACTAGCTCCGAGATCAAATCCATACAATGAAGTAATACTCCTCCACAATTGCTTAATCCATCAGGTACATTATCTGAAATGATCTCCTCATATTCTATCAGAATCTCTCTTATCTCTTCCGGGTGTTCTTCTACATGATTCAAGTCTTCAGTCTTCTTAGGCACCAAGGCATAACATACATTCTCATGTCTCAATCCATCAAGGAATCTCCTTCCATCAACTAGACAAACCCTAGCATTCCTACAAACTTCCACTGTAGGAACATCTTCCAATGGAAATAAAATATATTTAATCCCATTGGAAACAATAGTGTATTCTTCTTTACATCATGAATACCTGGCACGTCTATCATGCGCCAGGCCTTCCCAACAAAACATGGCATATATCCGCTTAGGCATGATATCACACAAAACCTTATCATGGTAATTTTCTATCTTTAATTTTACCAAACATTGTTCACTTACTGATATCTTACATGCTCATCTTGAATCCAAGGAATCTTATAAAATTTCAGATGTTCAAACTTTCAACCGGTTTGAGTCACCATCTCTTCAAAACAGGTTCGCCCAGAACTTCCAGCAATCCACAGCAATCACTTTGCAACATTTTCCAGCTACCTTGCATCTGGTCAAAAAAAAAATCTTTCTCTACAATGGTTCTTTCTCCAACTCACTTTCACACAATACTTTTCTATTCACCAACACTTCTCCCTCTTCCAGTTTATCAGATGATCTAGTATGTTCTTCCTCAACAAAGGCTTTCCTTCTATTTTTCTTTGTCTTCTTACTTGTCTCTCCTTGATTACATTCAAATGCTCTATGTCCTTTTCCACCACATTTATAGCAAGTTCCCTTGAATGTTCTTTTCTCTTGTCCTCTATCATATCTTCTATAACCTTCATTCTGGTAACCACCATAACCTCCTCTTTGGTAAGAGATTCCATCACCTCTTTGGTATGAATTTTCATTCTTACTAACCTCCTTATCCTTATTCCGATCTGGAAAATATCCTCTTCCTCCTCCAATAAAAGTTATTCCTCTTTGTCTCTACTCATTTCTTTTAGTCAACTTCTCTTTTTCTTTTAGGGCACACTGATATGCCTCTTCCACACTCACCAACTTGATCAAACTGATTTCATCCTATATAAATGACCCTAAACCATTCACATATCTGGGTACTTTCTCAATCTCGTCCTCTAAATGTCTAGATTTGATATTCAACTTTTAGAACTCCTCAATATACTCTGTCACACAAGATTCCATCTTCAAATTTTGAAAATTTTCAAAACAAACTAATTTGATAATCTGTAGGCATAAGCTTTGTCTTCAACTTATTCACCATCTGATCCCATGACTTTATCTTTTCTTTTCCTCTTCTTTTCCTATGTTTCTGCAAATTTTCCCACCAAAGGGACACATGTCCTCTCAACTTTGTACAAGAAAACTTCACTTTATTATCTTTAGTGGTACCTTCAAAATAATTTTTTTTCCATTTCTATTATCCAATCAAGTAATTCTTCTAAATCTAACTTACCTCTATATTTTGGTGGATCAAAATGTGTTTTTGTATTTTCTCTAGTTAGGGCTCTTATGAACCTCTCTTCTCCCTGATCAAGGCCAGGTTGCTCTTCTCTTCCTCTTTCTTACTGTACTTCTGCTTCTTCATCACTCACATCATCAACTAGTCGACCTCTCCTCTGGGTTGTTTCAACTGCATCTAATCTGGCATTAATTTCTCGCAACATCTCCATCATAGCTGGGTTTGCATTTCCATGTGCTCCATTTCCTCTACCATTTCTTCTTCCCGCCTTCTTTACACAATTCCTTTGTAGTTGCAGGTCAGATCCTTAATTTGCCACCCCACAACAAATCTTCAATAGGACTTCACAAATTCCAATGACCTCACATGGATTGAATCTCACTTTGATATCAATCTGATGCAACCACGGTAGGAGGGTCCTCAAAGAGAACAATCTAAACCGTGCAACAAGAGTAACACAATGAAATAAAAACTGAATATAGAGGAAAATATAGATGCAAATATTCTCATTAACATAAATCTCAATTAAAGTTGGCCGACAACATCTGGGCTTATAGATTTGGCTCATAGGCCTGATAAAAAATTCTCGAAAATACAACATTCTAACATGCTCCCATATGTGAGCAAAATATTATAGATTAGATCAATCTTAATCTGCTCAATCAACTACTACAATCCAAATGATCAATTACAATATTTTATATCATATCCACGATTCTGGAATCATTTGCGTTGGCCAAAGATCATCACAATATCCAAGGAAAGAAAATGTAATGTGTGCATGAATGGGTCAGACTCAAATTTGAATTACTCTTCAATAGGTGCATAAGATGAAGTGTGGACCTATAATGAAGGTCAAGGACACTCCATAGAACAATTAAAATCACACTGTTAAGATCCGCAAGTCACAAGAATGTTCCACAACAATCGAACTAGCCAAAAAGTTTGAAATTATTTCGGTGTTGGTTCAAGAAACTGCCATGAGATCCAAAAGTGATAATTTTCTGGTAAAGATCCAATCATGGTCAAATCTTGGGACAAGGAAAAAGAACATGTCGATGATGTACACAAAAATCCACATGGTCCAGTGAGCAAAGAAGACGAATCCACCAACATGAACTAAGCAAGAACAAAAAAAGAATAAAACTGAAAGAAAATATTTTTTGGTTGATGCAAGATTTCCTAGAACCAAGGATGCTCCTACATCAATTTCTTTCTTCAATGCACCTATTCACAAGATTGTTAGT
This sequence comes from Sequoia sempervirens, assembly GCA_007258455.2. Lineage (NCBI taxonomy): Eukaryota > Viridiplantae > Streptophyta > Pinopsida > Cupressales > Cupressaceae > Sequoia > Sequoia sempervirens. The sequence continues at coordinate 20,942 of VDFB02179000.1, forward strand.
TTTTTAGTAAACAAAAACTAATTTTTTTTTTCACATTTTCTAGAACTCTTTGGGATCTCTTCACAATCTTGTCAATTCTCTTTAAGAAAACTCTTTCTTGATTGCATTCAGAAGATAGTGCCAACAGTTATGATTTGGAATATATGGTGGGAGAGGAATAAGAGAATATTTACAAAAGAAAACTCAATGGTTGATAAAATTCAAGTAAAATAGAGAAAGTAATCTCTGAGGTGGTAAATTCATATGTACAAAATCAAAAAAATATTTCTTCCCTTTTCACTAACCGGGATAATGAAATTTTGAAATAGTGGAAATTCATCATGTAACCATTCAAAGGCAACTTGCATCAACCTTTCAAGGAAAAATTAGATAGAAATAGTATAAAATGGCTTCCTCCACAACTAGGTTTTTGTAAATTGAATTTTTATGGTGCGTCAAGGGGTAACATATGGTTATCAAGTGTATACATTTTCATTTGTAATTCTATGGGTGCACTATTAGCAGTTAAATCCATCCATCTACCTAGTGCACAAACAACTTAGTAGAGGCTCAGGCTTTGTTGAAAGATTTGAACTTAACACTTAGACTTGGTATTCAAAATGTTTAGGTTGAAGGTGACTCCTTAGTAATTATAAATTCATGTAAAGAGAAGAAAATTTAGAATTGAAAAATTAGATACATCCTACAAAAAATTTGGTTGTCACTTGAAAATTTCCAATTAGTATTGATATCACATACTTACCATGAGCACAACCAATTGGTAGACCATTTTGCAATTATGGGTTGTGAGAATTAGGTTTTTGAATCAGCAAAAGGAAGCAACATCATGTCTTAATATCCCAAATTAGAAACTATACTATCAATAAAAACTATGAAGTAGATCAAACAATATGATCAGGTGAACATGGAGTAACTTATCCTTCGGTGGGAAGCTAGTTAACATGTGTTACAAACAAGGGTTGAAATGGAAATATTGCTTACACCATGAAGTATATAAATCGGAGTCAACATATTCTTTCTTCTAATTTGGAAATTATTATACACATTTCATATTAAGGTTAAATGATAGAGTCTTGGGTATTGCTTAGTTTAAGGCACATCAAATATGAATTCGTAGAATACGAATTGTACCTATGTGCCCCAAGAGTAAATTTTGCACAAGTCATCAAGCTGGATAAATTTTGTGAATGATTGATAAGATATTGCAAGGTCATCATAGCAACGTTAGGTAATTGGGATTTATTTATACTAACATGTGCATTGTAGATATTGAAGACTCATCATTTAAGAGGGTGTGCTCAGCTCGATGCAATTTTAAAGTCACTAAAAATATTTCACTTGTGTTGATTTTGAATAGAGGACCATGCCAAATTTTTGACATGCAATAATGTGACAAATTTAATTAAAATTGTAACACATAGTACACAACCATTAGGCACCCTTGTCAGTAGTGTATTAAAAAAAAACCATTTCATTGCCTTTGCTTTCATAAGTTTGCAAGCTTTTCTCTATGTAGAATTGGGAAAGGAAAAGATAGTTGAATGGGTGAATTTCTTCTTCTAGTTTATGTTATAGGTTTAAATGGAGTTTAAGCTGTTGAATTTTTGTGTGTCAATGCCTGTGCAAGGATGGGGGAGGCTGTTTGAAGAATTTCTCACACATGAATATTTGGAAATTATCGTTAATGTGGATTGCTCGTGGGTTGAAGATAGTGTGTAGATGGATTTAGGGATTGAAATCACTAGTCCAAAATCAAGAAGGGTTCTCTTCCCATCACAATTTCTTTCCATTTTCCTCTCAAATATAATTGATTTTCTTTAGTCTCTTAATGAATTGGAGGAAATTGTAGATAAATATGTCAAGGAAAGGTTTCTAGTGGATAATTCTCTTTTGAAAGGTGTTCAGAGTATGATGTTTGCAAAGGGAAATGCTTCATTAGGGTCTCCCTCAAAATTTCTTCAAACAATGCTAGGGTTTCCTACAAGTTTATGATGCCATAAAAGCAACACTTGAGAAAAAGAGTGACATGGTTCTTTTAAGGGGGTTGTAGAGATATTCAAATTGTCTTTTCCCCAACATGGAAATAAAAATTAAAGAGAAATAATATTATATTACATTTTTGAGAGACCACAATCTCCATCCTCTATTAAATGTCCTGCTAGTAAATTCACTATCGTTGGTTACTCTTGACTTAAATGTTGCCCTCACGCAACTTAATGTTGATGTTGAAGAAGGTCAGGGAAAGAATTCCATTTATTCTGGGTGTATGAAAGAATGAACAATGTTGCTATAGTAGTCAAATTTTGAAGGCTCAAAAGCATGCAAATAGGGAAAATATGCAAGTATAAATTTTGGGTTTTTTGTATTTTTTTTCTTGAACGAAATAGTCCTATCAACTATTTTTGTATACTATTAGAGGTAATTAGATTTATTTGCACGACAACAAAAAGATATTTTTTATTTTTTGTAAAACCTAAAGCCAATCTTTCTTTTGATAATGAAATGACTATTGCAAATCTCTATATTTTATATAATATAATATATACTAACTCTAAGCATTTTACCTAAAA
>VDFB02179001.1:0-10989 GCA_007258455.2 Sequoia sempervirens
ATAAGCAAATACCATAACAATAACATGAAGGCAAGGTGGCACAGCAATTCATCATCATAGTAAAAACTCGTGAATAGATACACAATCAGCAATATTACAAGCAAAGTGGGCACAACATATATTACTATCTCGTGCAAAAGTTAATTACAAATGAGCAAAGTGCTCTTATTTATAGACATCAAAGGTGTAGGGAACCCTAAAATCACCTTGAGTCAACTACAATCTTGCATGCATGCAAGATTTTATTGCTAAACCCTAATAAAGGAAACTATACAGTTAACTGGAAAGCTACCATCAGTTAACCGAAACAGGACTCAACTGAACTGGACATGTGCAACATGCAAGTCCTTATTTGAAATAAAAATAACTAATAACTAACATCAGTTAACTACTCCTAACTGAAAGTCTAAACTCCTGCGAAGATAATTCCAAGGAAGAGATGTGCGTGCATGAAATCAGCAATAAGAACTCAAGACTGAAAGTCGAGTTAACTGCTGCTCTTGATTCTATCCTTGAAAATAATTGCAGATTCCAACTGACGAATCACTCCAGATCATCACAGTCTAACATCTCGTCCAGGAACTGGTCGATTGCTTTGTCTTCTGGTACTTTGACGCTGTCCACAATGATAACCTACCTGTTCAACTCCCTGTCACCATCTCTGATCGTTCCCATGCATATTCTAACCTCTTCAGTTGCTTTTTTTTCCTTTGCTTCACTCGGGGTTTTAACTGTGATGTAGAAGGTAGTGAAGAAATCACCTCTAGCAGCTCCGTAGTTGAAACTGCCTTTTGCCTCCTCTTGCTGTAACCCGATTGAGCAAAGTAATCAAAATAGCAACTTCATCCTTGAACTCGTCCCGACCAACCTTCTTTGGAATGTTGGTCTTCTGTACTTTTAACCATCTCTGAGCAACTTTTCACTGGGATCTTTCTTTGTCTTCATACCATATCTTATCACAAGACTCAATGACTACAGTGGAATTGTTTGAGCGAGGAGGAATAGCAAAGCACTTTTCCACGTCCCTCGGCTTAAGGCTGCAGATGACTCTCCCCCATCAGCTGATTTGTCGTGTAGACGAATTGTAGTGCTTAATGCAAGCAAGAACAAACTCGAGATTGAAAGTTGTGATAGGAATAGACGCCGCTGCTAGCAACCGAGAACGCTCAAGATTCTTCAATGTATTGCTGCTAACACCTTCCAACGTGCTCAGATTGACCACCAGATAGACACGACCCAAGTTTGTGTCTGAAGTTTTCAAAAAGTCATGCATTAAGACCGACGTGGTCTTATAATCTATAGGGTCGAACTGCATTTTGAAAATGAGGACTTTTGACTGTGAAGTTGGGTATGTTCAGACAACTTTCCAAAAAGGCTGAAAAAGCTCTGGATAACTTTATCAAAGGGTTGTGTGCTCACATGGTCAAATTTTCAAGAGGAACTTGCTATCATTATGGAGATAACTTTATGGATAGCTACTTCTGCCAACTCACCCAATTAAAGCAAACGGGCATGGTCAAGGATTATATTCAGCAATTTCAAACCCTTTCTCTAAGAGTAGAGAATGTCGCAGAAGAAAATATAAAGGAACTATTTCCAGGCGGTTTAAAGGATCACACAAAATATGAAGTACGATTTTTCTAGCCACAATCCTTATCGCAAGCAATAGTAATGGCAAGACAAGTGGAGGAGAAGTCTCTGGCTAGTAAGAAACAAGGGAACATAAATTTTAGCGAAAGGAGATCTCCTACACATTCAGTACCACAACCTACTAGGTTGACTCCACAACAAATTGAGGAGAAAAGAGCAAAAGGGTTATGTTTCAATTGTGACAGCAAACATAGTCTAGGGCATAGATGTAGTGAAAAGAAATTGTTTTATATTGAAGGACCGAGTGAGGAAGAGGAGGAACCAATATTAGAGGGTGATAGGGATCTAGATGATGAATCACATGATTCCCAACCAATCATTTCTTGTCATGCACTCTCTGGGTTTAGCGGCCCTCAAACTCCCAAGATAGCTGGATTCTTGAAGAAGCAGAAGGTAACCGTGTTGATCGACTTAGGTAGTACTCATAATTTCATCAACAAAAAGTTGGATACTCGTCTAAATTGTTTTATATATCCAACTCTAGAATTTCAGGTCTTGATTGCAGATGGTGGTACCATCTGTTGTTCTAGAAAGTGTCATAGCATTAAATTATCTATGGGAGATTATCACCTTGATAGCCCAATGTATGTTATCTCCATGGGTGTAGCAGATATTGTTTTGGGAGTACAATGGCTTACAACCTTGGGAACAATTGAAATGAACTTCCAAGAATTGTTTATGAGGTTCCAATCAGAAGGAAAGACAATAGAGCTAAGAAGGTTGAAGGCAAAATCCCCACAAATAGTTAGCTCTCATCAAATGCAAAAATTGCTTAAGAAAGGAGTTGATGGATTTGTGGCCCAGTTATGTTCATTGGAAGTCTCTCAATCTAATGCTCCTACCCATACAGATTTACAAGCAATAATTGAGCATCACTCAGTGGTTTTTGGAGATATGCCTAAAGGACTTCCTCCTAAGAGGGATCACTATCATGCCATACAACTAGTTCCAGGGAGCCAACCCCCGAACATTAGACCTTATCGGTACCCACATATACAAAAAAGAGAGATAGAAAAGATTGTTGAGGAGATTTTAAAGGCAGAAATTATCAAACATAGCCAAAGTGCTTACTCATCGCCAGTGGTGATGGTGCAAAAGAAGGATGATACTTGGCACATGTGTCTGGACTATAGAGTTCTCAGCATGTACACCATCAAAGATAAGTTTCCTATTCTAGTCATTGATGATTTGCTAGATGAGTTGAATGGAATTATGTATTTTACAAAGTTAGATCTTAGATCCGGTTATCACCAAATTCGAATTAAGGAAGAAGATATTTGTAAGACAGCATTTAGGACTCATGAGGATCATTATGAGTTTGTGGTGATGCCATTTGGTCTTACTAATGCTCCATCTACATTTCAAAGTTTGATGAATTCCATCTTTAAAAAGTTCTTGAGAAAGTTTGTATTAGTGTTTACTGTTTTTTGATGATATATTGGTTTATAGCAAGACATGGGAAGAACACTTGCAACATGTAGATCAAGTATTACAAGTTCTCGAAGAGCAACAACTCTATGCTAAGCCATCCAAGTGTGCTTTTGGTCTTAATGAGGTGGAGTACTTGGGACACATAGTTTCACATGAAGGAGTAAAGGTGGATCCTAACAAAACTAAGGCTATCATGGAATGGTCTATTCCAAAAACCATTAAGAAATTAAGGGGTTTCTTGGGATTGACTGGATACTATCACAAATTTGTGAAGAATTATGGTCGTATAGAGCACCCCTCAGCCTTATTGAAGAAGGATTCTTTTCATTGGAATGAATCTGCTGATTTAGCATTTGAAATGTTAAAGGAGGCTATGTGCACAACTCCAGTACTTGCCACTCCTGATTTCACAAAGGATTTTATTATCGAATGTGATACTTCTGGTAATGGTATAGGTGCAGTTCTCATGCAGGAAGGTCAGCCAATTGCTTTTGAGAGCCGTCAATTAAAGGGGAAGAATCAACTCAAACCTATTTATGAGAAGGAAATGCTAGCTATTCTTCATGCAGTAAAACAATGGAGGCCTTATCTAATGGGTAGACACTTCAAGGTTAAGACATATCATGATAGCCTAAAATATTTTTTGGAACAAAGATTGTCTTCGAAAGAACAACAAAAATGGGTTACTAAGATGTTGGGATATGATTTTGAGATTGTATATAAGAAAGGGAAGGAAAATGTTGTGGCAGATGCACTATCAAGGAAGGATGAGAAGGATGAAGCTTTATTGTGTGCCCTTTCAATATTCAAGAAGATTGGGTAGAAGAAGCCAAAGAAGAGTGGAAAAATGATGTGGCTACTAGTAATCTCATTCAACAATTATAGAGTAACCCTAGTGTTGTGACGTTTTTCACACATCGCCCCATTGCAAATGGGGACCCCCCCTATTTTGGCTTTGCTTTTGGTTTGATGTTGGTTTGTTTTTGCTGTTGTCTCTCTCTCGTTCTGTCTATCTTTCTGGGACGGGCCCGCCGTTGAACCATAACGTGAAATTTTGGCCAAGTCTAGAAATTAGGGTTTTGATCTTTTCAGCCAATTCAGGGGCAAGTAAAGTGAGAAAATTGAAATTTGAGCTTAACATTGTTATCAGCACGTTTCCAGCAGGTTTCCAGCCAAGTTTCATCAAATTCCAGGTACTTACTATTTTTAGTAAGTGTGAAATTCAGAGCAATCTATCAACTATTTTGAGATTCCGATCATCACACGCAGATTCGCATGTGACGTCGCTGGTGATGCCAAATTTGAGCCAAAACGCATAACTTACTATTTTTAGCAACCGGGCTTCCCAAGGCGACGAATTTCAGGGTGCAGATGCAGAGTTTTTCTTTGCATGTCTGCATATTCCTTCTGGGTTTTTCAAGACCTTCACAACGATGTAACATGCAAGTCGAGATGACCACTTTTAGGATTCAGCTTTCTGAGGCTATTTTTAGGGTTTGCATGTCGAGGTTTCTTTTGCATGTCGGGTGATTCCTGATGGGTTTTTCGAGGGCTTCGCGATGGTGTGACATGCAAATGGAGATCCTCACTCAGTAAGGAACTTGCTATTTTTAGCAGGTGTGTCCCGGTAGCCGCCTCCCAGCAGTTCAGAATCACGAGCTGATCGCAGTGACGCAGAAACGAAGGCAAACAGATATCATTTGGTATGCATGCGAAGCAAGTTAGGGTTTCCAGCTTCGGAGCCTAACAATAGGCATCAAAAGTCAAAATTCAAACCGATAAACTTCAATCATGGGACGTGGGCCGCTCTTCGTGCTAATATCTCACGTGAAATTGAAATAAACGGAGCACCTACCATTTATAGTAAGTCAATTTGGAAACTGGCTAAAAATAGTAAATCAGTTGCATGCGTCAATATCAGCCAACAGGTCACGTGGTGAGGAGCGCCTCATTCAAATTTCAACTCGATCGGAGCACTGGAGCTATTAGAAACATGAAGTTACTATTTATAGTAAACCACCCACGGAAACATGCTAAAAATAGCAGGGTGATTAAAAATGGCAGTGCCGACAGGTTAACAGGGTTATGAGGATGCTACGTTCAAAATTTCAGGCCATTCCGAGCTTCACAGGCGCAAATTCAGAGAACTTACTATAAATAGCAGGGCACGTAGGCTGGCAAGGATGATGAAAATTTGTCTAAGTCTGGAGTCTCGTCCAGTAGGCATAAGAAAATGCGCCCATCTCAGCTAGAGGCGTGGAAAATTTTGAAAACGAAGTTCATCCTTCACACAGGGCAAAATGCGCCCAAGGTGAGAAAAGTCAAAGAAAGTCAAAGTTTTTATCTTGCTCCAGGGGCAAAATGCGCCCAAACTTGAAGAGGAAAAAGTTGAAAATTTTTCTAAGTCTGAGACCTCGTCCTTCACCAGGGGTAAAATGCGCCCAGCTCAAGCTCTCATGTTGAAAAAGTTTCTAAGTATAAAACTCGTCCTGCAGCCTATACAAAATGCGCCCAAAGGTGATAAAAAGTCAAAGAGGTCAACGAATATCATCCTGCTCCTATAGCAAAATGCGCCCAGCTCAAGGTTGATAGCAAAAAATTTTCTAAGGCATGAAAGATATCCTCCACCACCCCCTAAATGCGCCATCCTTCATGCATGTGCAAATGCGCCCAAAGAGGTCAACAAGTCAACATGTTTCATCCTGCACATAGGTGGAAATGCGCCCAAAATGCAAGTGAGTCAAAGAGGTCAATGGCGTTCATCCTTCTTGCATGGCAAAATGCGCCCAAAATGGGCCATGTAAAGACAAAAACTAGAAGTTCAAGAGTCACATAAAGGCGTTTTTTCTCCATCAAGTAGCAAATGCGCCTAAGTTAGAAGCTGGTCAAACAAGTCAAATGTTTCCATCCTCCACTATAGGCAAAATGCGCCCAAGAGAGGGCATGTGAAGACAAAACGTGGGAGATGAAGGGTCACTCCAAGGCGTTTGAAATGTTTTGTCCTCCTCCACATCAAAAATGCGCTCAAGGTAGGAAAGAGTCAACAAAGTCAAACATTGTTATCCTTCATCCACATAGAAATGCGCCCAAGCTAGCTCAAGTGAGGACAAAAATGCAAGTTGAAAAGTCACATAAGGCGTTGGAGAAAGTTTCATCCTCTTGACATGCTCAAATGCGCCCACATTGAAGTGTAAAAGGTAAATAAGAGTGGTAAGTAAGGTAACAAGTAAGTGAAGATACTCCTAGGCGTGGTAAAGGGTGGTGTGCTCGGCGTTTTTTTTTTATCAAGTGTTATGCGCCTAAAGTGGAGAGTGTTAGGAATATTTTCTAGGGCGTGGTGAAGGGATATGTGCTAAGGTGTGATTTTTTTTAATCACCTCTTCAAGTGCTAGGCGCCTCAGTTGAAAATGAAATATTTTCTAAATGTTGGAGAATTTGCCTGGGCGTTGGGACTTCGAATAAATTACCTTGCAAGTGTGGAGTGGGAAATAAAATGTGCCAGGCGTGAATAAAAAAATTTCTCGACGGAGTTGATGATTTTCCCATTGGCAAACTAGTAAAATTTTCTAGGGCAAAATTTTCAAAGTTTTTCAAGATGATTTAAAAATTTTCTAAGGCATGGAGTATTCCCTTCCTCTAGAAAATATGCCTAAGTCTGGTGAGATGGTGAATTTTCCCGAGGTCAGAGTGAATTTTGCCAGTGATGAAGTCAAAGGATGTTGGCAGTGCAGGAATAAAATTTTCCAAGTCAGAGCAACAAGAAATTCTCAGAGGGGATCGAAGAATGAGAATAAATTTCACAGGAGAATATTTTCTAAGGTTCAAAATTTAAAAAAAAAAATCAAATGAACCCGTTCGTTGGGTACCCATGAATTCGACGCGTTCTGGAGAAAATTTTCTTCTGGGTATCGAAGATTGTTGATGAGGAGCTGATTTTAAAGCCTTCCATGCTTTGCTACGGCCTTCAGGATGGATATTTGTGATTGGCGCCAGGTTGATGAATTTCCTAAGGGAAATTTGAAAATTTTCTAAGGCAAGTGAAGAAAATGTGTTTTCAAGGTGAAATCCTCCAGACGATGAATTTGAAAGAAACTGCCTAGGTGAATTTGCTTCAATCCTTCGTGAGGATAGTCTTCCAGAGCCGGAAATGAATAAAAACGAGGTTATCAGAGCTCCAGCAGGTGAAATGAAGTTCTCAAGGATGGAAATTTGTCTAAGGCATGAACTTGAACACAAAGTTGGCGATGAACGCTTGGAGATCAAAGCATGAAAATCAGGTAAGTGAGTTAAGTTTATATCATGAAGTATTCTAATACCCCTCTCCTTGCTTGTTTTGCAGGAGAGATGTTGAGGCCAGAGCACGATGACTTGAAGTGGAAGCACGATGAAGATGAGTTTCAATCTCGAAGGAGGAAAATTTGCAAGAAAATGGCTAAGTGTTGAAGAAACATTTTCAAGGCCCAAGATAAAAAGAAGAATGAAGACCCTCAAGTGGAAGAAGTCAAAGAGCAACGCCAAGAAAGAAGATCGAGAGCAGTGTGAACGCGTCTACAAATGGAATCTTCTAGAAGGATGATGGTGGACATTATGTATGTGATGATACCCCACTCTCCTCAGGGCGGTGTTTTTAGGCAACATTATTTAGGGCCGGTGGTAATCGACTCGCCACTCTATTATCTCATTAACCCTAGCCGCCTTTTAGACTTGGCTAGCTATATAAGGAGTCCTCATTTGTAACTCATTAGGAAGATTAGATAAGTTAGGAATCGAGTAGACATTGAGAGAGTATTAGCATTAGAATTAGATAGTGTAGCATTGTAGAGCATTTTGCATAATTTTGAGAAGAAAGAAAGTTTTCCCTTTGAAAACTTTTTGGTGAGAGATTGTTGAAAACATACCTATGATGGGCCAGATCTTTCATTGGATGATGGAATTCGCCTCGCCATGAAATGCCAGCGTTTCTTCCCTTTCGCATCCAAGTAGCTTAAATTCATGCAAGTAGCTTACTTGGTGTGTGGTGTTTTTCATTGAGATAGCTTCGGCTATTCCATGTACCACTAGCGCTTGTTGATGATAAGTCCGCCTTGTGTGGTCAATCGACATTACATTGAGTTTAACTTCGCTGTGGTTTACATACTTATATGCCGCTCAATTTCCGCAGTATGTATGTTAAATTATAACTTGAACATCTTTTGCTATCCCTTTGAAGATTTTGGTAACTGATTAATATATTATCAAACTGACCTGAGTAATAGGTGGAACTGGGTTGAAGTCTATTGAAACTAAGTTCCATACCTCGATGAATAGAACATAAACTTCTTAGACCTCCTACCCTACTTAAATTCACCATTCCTGCTAGAATAGGAAACCGCGACTTCATAGATACAAAATCTTTCGAGCATTTGAATTCTCCAATAACAATTGCAGTCCCCTTGAAATGTTAAATCACACGAGTTTCAAACTCAGCCTATTCAGACTTAAGGAACCTTGGAGTTGAACGCATGAACTTTCTTGCAATCTTAGCATGCGGAATACTTTGATCAAGAGAGAATAGGGAAGCCGTTGGCAACTTTATTCTGCGTTGGTGCGGTCACGAAAAACACATCAACACCTAGTAGTTTAGATAATTTTTGTTGGAAGGGAGATACTTTGTGGCATAAAGAGCAATTGTATCTTTGCAAGAATTCCTCTCTCAAATGAAAGATTCTCACAGAGCTACATGAGTCTCTAGTGGGTGGTCATTCATGATTTTTGAAGACATATCATCGGGCCAATAAAGACTTCTTTTGGGAAGGGCTAAAAGGGGATGTTCAAAAATTTGTGGCAGAATGTTTGGTTTGTCAACGAAAAAAAGGGGAGACGATTAAGACACCTGGTCTCTTGCAACCCTTAGTTATTCCTAGCCAGCATTGGGAAGAGGTCTCCATGGACTTCATCACAGGGCTTCCAAGATCTAATGGTAAGAATGTCATCATGGCAGTTGTGGATCGCCTCAATATGCACATTTTATTGCTTTATCACATCCTTTTACAGCAAGTACAGTGGCAAAAGCATTTTTGGAGAATATTCAAAAGCTACATGGTATACCTAATGTTATTGTTAGTGACCGTGATCCTATCTTTACTAGTAACTTTTGGACAGATTTATTCAAGTGTTTGGGTACTCAATTGGCTCACAGTTCTTCATACCATCCACAATCTGATGGGCAAACATAGGTGGATATCTACGTTGTTTCACTTCAAATAAACAGTCTCAATGGGTAGATTGGCTACCACTAGCAGAATGGCGGTATAACACTTCCTTCCATAGTTCATCAAAAATGTCTCCAGTTATGGCATTATATGGATATCATCCTCCCATCACATCATCATTGAAGGTGTCACCAAGAGTTCAAGCTGTGGAGGACCACATGATTCATCAACAAGAAGTACTTTTAGGACTTAAAGAGAATCTATCTATGGCACAAAACCAAATGAAGCAACAGGCAGACCAGCACCGTAGTGAAAGAAGCTTTGAGGTTGGGGATTGGGTTTTCTTCAGATTGCAGCCTTACAAGCAAATGTCACTGAACAACAGTCAAACAATAACAAGTTGTCTCCAAAATATTATGGCCCATATCAAATCATGCAGAAGATAGGTAGTGTTGCCTACAAGCTTGAATAGCCATCAACAACAAAAATACATCCAGTTTTTCATGTTTCTTGTTTGAAGAAGGTAATCAGGAATAATATCCCTACTAAGACAATATTACCAGAGCTTGATGAAGAAGGAAGAATCATATTGGAACTAGAATGTATTCTTCAAAAATGCACAAGGAAGCTAAGGACCAAAACACTCACTCAGTATCTCATCCAATGGAAGAATTTACCAATTGAAGATGCCACATGGGAGGACAAGGAGTTCATTCAAAAGCATCCAAAATTGCCTAGCATTGAGGACAATGCTTATCTGAAGAGGGGGGCATGCTACGCCCTTAATATTAGAGTACATTGGGTTAGGAGTAGTCGGCTTGTGGCTATCTTAACTCCTAATTAAGTCATATTATCATTATTGTATTGTTATTTAGTTGATTAGGTCGGCCTAGGACTTATATAGGGTTATCTAAGTCGGCCTAGATGGTATCCTAGGCATAAATAGGTATATATAGGAGGTTGTGAGTCTTATTTCATCATCATATTGTGAATTGTGTTCTCATTGGAGATATTTGGAGGTTTGCCCCCTCGAAGTGGCTTGTTATTCTCAATTATTATTCAGTATTTGCAACATATTTTCTATCATATTCTTCTATTGTGCAAGCTATTTCATTACAACCCCCATCTCCTATTTTCAAAAAAAAGCCTTACCGGTACCAGTCTCTCGTACCAATACCAGTACCAGTCTCCTGACAATCTTGATATACAACCATGCTTGGGTTCTTAAATTAAGGAGGAAACTTATAGAGGATGAGTTGACTCATCCTAGTATAACCCACTTTGAAGCGAACTTTATCACATTCCAATATTTGCTTTAGTCAAAGGTTGCCCACAAACACATTTTTACTAGTGAGGAGTGGTTTCAAACTTTATATGCTAGGAGTTAGGACCATTGCAAAAGTTGACAGTTGAGTAGGTTTTAAATGAGCAAAACTTTTCGCTTTTGGTGAAGGAGATCATGGATGTAAGTTCTTATTTTGTTTTTTTTAACTCATTTTACTAGTTTATTACTTATGGTTTGTATATAACTGTATGTTCCCTTCTTTTATCCAACTACTTATTTGTATTATTTGTTAACAATTCACAAAGCCTTTAATTATCCTTCATGCTATTGATGAGAAGTACACAATGAGTTGTGTATGAAGGCATGGATAGGTTGTATCTTAAGTTTAAAACTTTTACATTACTTACATTAATGTTGAAAAATGAAATTGAA
>VDFB02179003.1:0-15577 GCA_007258455.2 Sequoia sempervirens
AATTAATTAATAAATACTACTTCCCCTTGCATAGACAGTATGGTGTAAATTGAGGCTGTCTTACGAGGCAAAGTCTATGCAGCCCTCGAAATGACAATTTGACCGTATTTATTCATTAATTAAAAATAAAGATACAATGCTTCCAAATGACCGTTTTTATTTTTAATTAATGAATAAATACAATCAAATGGCGATTTTGAAGGTTGCATAGACAATGCCGTCTTCAGGTATTAAATCATGTTTGTACTGTCCTTAGCAAAAGATGGATTAGGTAGATCTTGCTTCAGGGTCGAAATTCAAAATCCGTTTCACATAATTATGATGCAGGTTCCCATGTACCCTACCTGTCTGATTGTCAGGGCAGTCCTGGACCATTTAACTCACTAGAGAAGATTGTGGCCGTAGATTTATCGAGGTGACTCATGTCCATTGATTACCTCTAGCACCTCTTCGGAAACGTGGGATTAAGCGACGTCTGCAAGTTTAACTCGCTAAGTTCGGACCCAGATTGTATAACCCAATCGAGACACGAAGCAAATTCGAGCTCATAATACTGACACGTCTGCCTGTGATGATAACTTGGAGATCTGGAACCGACTCCGCGCAATCTATATATTTATATAATGTCCGCGTACGTAGGAACTACCGGATATATACAAAATGCTAGTTCCAGAAACAACCCAAAACCATTTTCTATTCTACTCTAAACTAAGTTTAGAAATACTTGTTCCACTATAGACCACCTTACGAAAATTCTTGGAGAAGCTACAATGAATTAGAAACCGTTAGTGACAACAATTACACACCATCTGTTATTTTGATTTAGATTTGCATTTAGAATTGAATCATGTTACACGCAGATTTAATATTCTGGTTTAATTTACATTTAGAAGTTAATTGACAGGTGTTCTGCAACAAATTCAATAAAAATTCTTCTCTAATTTGTACGCTTAAACAAATAAGCAGTGGGAAGCATACCATGAGACCATAAGCGAAAACTTGTACCCCTTGGTTTCCAAGAGAGCATGCAGCAAGTTGCAAGTTGCCCAAGTGTCCACAAAATATCCGTGTGATCATGCCCATTGAATAGTTTATCATATAAACTATTACTGTGGGTGCAGCAAGGGGCCATAGCTTCTTACCTTCCATTAACACTGCATCTCCCATCTTCCTTGCCCATGGCTGATTTCTATTAGATAATATCAATTCCAATCTGTTATCTACAGGACGAGGATTAGTAGCCACAGCTAACAAAGGCTGCTGCACTTCACCCTCCATCTTAAGCTAATTTGTGCTGGTATTTGTTTATAAATGGCACCACCATTCAGGAGACCAGGATATTTCTTATAGAAGGATATGATTTAAATTATTTTAAATGTATAGTTAAAAGGTGACCATTGTTTCTTAAGTTATATGATTATAAAAAGAAATTATAGATAATATTTTTATTTTTAAATGATTACATAATATTGCTCTTATCAACTTGTCTAAAGAATCAAACTACAATCCTTTAATAAATAAATTTCTTTAAACTAAGCTATTCTTAATAATAAAATTTATAATGTTAAAATCATTATGACCTAATTAATAATGACGTGCAATGCCATCCACTAAAATAATATCCTCCTGCAATGAAAAAATGGTAGAAAAGAGGTATTCGTACTCATTAAAAATAAAAATAATAATGAGAAAATAATGTGAACGAGATTAGAAGATAGAAACATACAGAAAGCATTTCAGTACTTGAAAAGGACCCTCAACTGTGAGTTTTGTTAGGTCTAGATGATATAGGTAATTGGTGGTCACCCAAATTAATGACTCTCCCTCAGCCATGTGGCTCTCCCTCAGCCATCCATCGAAACCTTCAACCTTACCCAATACAAAAGGTTTGAAGGAATATTAGGTAATATTTTCTTAATAGTATTGCTAATAAATTCATCACAATTTATCACTTTAAAGTCTAAAGTTGTGAGAAAATCCTTATTCTTGGGTCAAAATCATTCAACTTTCCACGATGTGGGAATTTCTCTTTTATGTTAGTGGACTTTGGCTTTTTATGTTAGTGAAAGTAGCATTATTGCTGTCTTTTATACTCGTAGCTTTTCACAAGAATCTAAATTGAAGGAATATTAGGTAATATTTTCTTAATAGTATTGCTAATAAATTCATCACAATTTATCACTTTAAAGTCTAAAGTTATGAGAAAATCCTTATTCTTGGGTCAAAATCATTCAACTTTCCACGATGTGGGAATTTCCCTTTTATGTTAGTGGACTTTGGCTTTTTATGTTAGTGAAAGTAGCATTATTGCTGTCTTTTATACTCGTGGCTTTTCACAAGAATCTAAATTGGGCCTACTCGTTTATGACCCCAATAATTGAAGAATTTTTAGAATTACTATTTTATAAATTAGCTATGGCACCTTGTGCAATAGGTACGCCGAAGAGTTGTGGAAAGTAAATTAGGAAAAAATTGGTTCAATTTTGATATCTAGGTTTGAGTAGGAGATTAAGAGATATGATTTATGATTTATCTAAAATATTATTTTTCAATAATAAATTTATATTTTAAGTATTTGATTTCAACTTTTATAAATATTATGAAAAATATTTTTAAAAATAATTAATTTTATAATAATAAATTATTATTTAAAAAGAAATAAATATATATATATATATAGATTCTCATACATTAATTCATCTTTTATTCATGCATACAAAATTTCAATATATTTATTCTAATTATACTTTAATTACACTTATTTATTGTGTTTTATTCCTATGCATTCATTATGTATTGTGACGTGATAGTTCTTATGCCTTAGACTATTTCATAGTCAAGAGGTTGATGCCTTAGACTATTTCATTGACAAGAGGTTGATGGTCCTAGATTACAAACTTGACACCCAAAATTTTAAAATTCAAGTTCAAATTTTGGTTGACTCCCACCTTTTCTTTCCCTGTCAAAGGCTAATTAAACACAAATTTGTGTAATTTATTTTAATGCATTCAAGTCTTTGATTATTTAACAAAGCTTTTTGTAGATTGACCTAGGAGAACATGTCACCTTATGGCATAACAACAATCTTGTAAAGATATTTTTAAATACCATCAAATAATGATAATTTCTTATGGTGTCTTCAAAATGCACTACATAAATAATGATAATTTCTTATGGTGCCTTCAAATCATTTATGAAATAAATTTTATTTTTTTGGAATTTAAAGAATATAATTATCACAATACTAAAAAAGCACATGAATATAAAATAAAATCACAAAAAGATGTATGGAATAAATTACACACCAATTGATATAAATAAAAAAGAAATGTGAAAAGAAGATACACACTTTCCAAAACAAATTATATACATTTACAAAATTTTCAAAACAAATAATTATATTTTAAAATGTTAAAAGAGTTGAGAAAATCAATGTTCATAAAGTAAGTTATTTGTTTATTTGTAATAAATTATATAAATATTATTATTCAATATTTATATAAAAAATATATATTCAATTAATAAATATTTTTAAATAATAATTTATTTTTATTATATTTAGCCGATAGACTATATATATTGTGAACGCAGTTTGAGTCGAAACCTATTTCACGCCATTTAACCATTTTTCAAATTGTTTTGCTGATCAGAAACCACGTGGATCAATTCTTTGCCTCCCGTAAAGGCAAATAACGCGGGTGGTGGAGTCTGTAAAAAGTCACGGCGATTTCGGTGATTTTTGATGCCACGACATAAGTACTTCAACGGCTCCTCTTTAATTCATATTTATTGCTTGCCACTATACTAATTTAACCTACTCCAAATTTCACGTGTTAATACTTCTTTTTTAACTTTTTTTTTTATCTTATTGCTTACGGGTGACTTATAAGCTTCCAATAAAGTACATGTTTGATTACCAAATGAATGGGCATTATAGTTTTATTATTATTATTTTTATAAATTATATAGTTAAATGTTTTTTTGTTTAAATAGTAAGGTTAAAGAATTTTAATCATAGATATTCTAAATTCTCTAAATTGGTATTTTAATATTGAAGTGTATGGCCTAGCAATATATTCGCGTGTTCATTTTTGGTGAACTTAGTTGATATCTACATAGTGGGGATAGTGGGGAGGAGGTATGGACATAAAAATCGAATTCAACCATCAAAGACATATAAATTAATAATTAATTTATATATAATTATTTTTATTTTACAATTATAATAATAAATAAAAGTTATGATTTATGATTAATATTTAGATACAATTGTTAAATATTTAATTATATTTTTTATATTTTATTTTATTTGTAAATTTCTATTATATATTTTAATTATAGATTATTAATTTGATATGTAAATGATTCTCAAAATTTATATTAGTTATTTTTCATGATCACATTCATTTTATTACAATAATTAGTAGTTGATTTAAAATAAAATATATGTTGATTATAATATGTAATTAATAAGAGTTCAAAATTATTATAATTTTTTTAGTGTAATTAAATTTGTATTATTCTAATAAAATTATTATTAGATTAAATTGTATAATTATATTATTCTATTACATTATTATAATATTATTATATTATATATGTGTTATTGTATTTATTATTACTATATATGTTTATAATGTGATTTTAAATTTGTATTATTATTTCATAATAAAATTTATTATTATAGTTAAATTATTATAATTTTTTAATGTAATTCGAATGTGTGTTGTTTTCAAGAGATTTTAAAAGTAACAAAGAAGAAAAATGACAAAGGTGCTCTCTGCAACCGTCTCCACCTTCCCTGCGAAGCCCGATGAGGGTTTTTCTCGTGCTTTTCCGCTGCTTCATCTCCATTCGTCTTTTCCAGCGCGCCAAGGTGTTTCCCAAGAAAGAGCTTAATGTTGCACGTGTTAAATAATTCTCGATAGCATATGGCTTCGTACCAATTACAAGGCTGCATTGGGTTTGTCTGATCAGTTGGAGGATATTAAAACACTTTCTTTCTCCAAACCTCCCTCTCCTCGAGGCTGTAAAATTCAAAACCCTCCTTTCTCTGTTCGTTGTTCTTCAGAGGCCCCAGAGATTTGCCTAGACAGTGCCGCTCGTGATAGAGAAGTATATCTGCAAGCCCATGCTCTTGTTTGTAGATTTACGAAGGTATGGTTAAATTTAAGTGAACTTCATTCATGGATTAGCATGCTCTGGAAAGATCATTTGGAGGAAGAAATTAGTA
Source organism: Sequoia sempervirens (assembly GCA_007258455.2). Lineage (NCBI taxonomy): Eukaryota > Viridiplantae > Streptophyta > Pinopsida > Cupressales > Cupressaceae > Sequoia > Sequoia sempervirens. The sequence goes on from VDFB02179003.1 coordinate 5,234, forward strand.
TTTATCCCTGTGCAAAAGGGTTTTTTATACTGGAATTTGAGTCTTTAGAAGATAGAGAAATGATCCTTAATACTGGACCTTGGTTTTATCAAGGAGATTTCTTATGTATGAAACCTTGGTTCCCTTTGTTCGATCCTCAGACCGAGACTTTTTCTTCTGCTTTTTTGTGGGTTTGTTTACCTTATCTTCCATTACAATTTTGGGAAATTGACTATTTAAAGGCGATTGGCAATGGGCTGGGCAAGTACCATAACATCTCAAAAGAAACAATTAATTATGAAAATTCAACATTTGCTTGTCTCTGTGTTGAAATGGATGTTACAAAAGGGCTACCGACAGATATTTTTCTCAAAGTCGATAACAGACGATGGCATCAACCAATAGATTACGAAAAAATTGCCTTTAGGTGTAGAAGATGTTTCGCAACTAAACATGCTACTGCACAATGTGGAAGGGTTCGTTCTAAGGACATCAAGCCGTCATGGTGGGATGGGGTGGAATCCCATCACTATGTAATCTCTCCCTCTAAGCAATCTGTTGCAGCTTCTTCCCCCATGATCCAAGAAAAGATTCCAAAGGCACCTCACATATCCCAAGAGGTTGTGTCTGATAAAAAGACAAAAGAGGATTTAGTGGCTTCTTCATCCCTCGAGAAAACAAATTGACATTCAGTTGTTGTTAATAATGAATCTTTGGAAGTGGAGAAATTCATTGATCCTCTTGAAAATGAACAGGAATGGATAGAGGTGAAGAGGAAGAAAACGCCATCAACAAAACAAAAACATTCGATGAATTTAAGATCTTCTAAAAGTAAGTCATTATGTAATCTGGAAGTGATGCAAAATTTAGTCTAAAATATGTAATTTGGTCCTTTTAATTAATAGAAAGAGTGCTATCCTCTTAGGTATACCTATTGAAAAATAAAAAATTAATGTAATTAAATTTGTATTATTTTTTTATAATTATTATTACATTAAATTGTATTATTATATTTAGTCAATAGGCTATATATATTGTGAATGCAATTTGAGCCGAAATCTATCTCACACCGGTAATTGCTCCCATTAAACCATTTTTCAAGGTTGTTTGCTATTCGGAAACTGCGTGGATCAATTCCTCTGCCAACAGTGTGTCGTCATATCTAATCGATTTTTATTGTCCACTAAAAAGAGAGAGGTAAGGATTGATGGAGGATCTAGAGTTTCTTATTACACACTATGGAATGGTATTCCATAATTGCTTTTAATCCACTTCTAATTATAATCAATGGTAGACATCATCAAATGATTGATATGATGAGTCAACTAATCCACAATAATCAATGATTTCATCTACTTTATCGCTGATCATCCTTTCATCGACAAATGGGTTGAGGCCATCTTAACCTCATAGGGGCCTCAATTATCTAAAGTTTACGATATGGTGTAATCATATACCACTATTGTCAAATCATTTCCACTGATACTAAATATATAATCTAAGCTTTGCTACAATCATTCATATCTATTGTGTTTAGGTTGTAATTAAATATACTTTTCTATCAGTGTAACCCTTGCACCTTTTCTACTGCAAGTGCTAGTATAAATTATATATGAAAATAATTTGACAAGATTGGAAACACTTTTTCCAATAATCGAGATCAAATTATAAAGATGCAATTTGGCAAGATTTCCTCGAACAATTCTTCAAATACCCCATCGCGAAAGTAACAAGTCGATAAATCTTCGTGACGCTTCTACTTCGCCAGCTCACATTGAAAACCGTGGTGCCAATTTAACATGGTAACAAACATCGCATACCAAAAATTGGGAAATGGATTTCCAAATGAGAAATCGGGGAAATGGGTTTCAAAGTCTATCACCCACTCCAAAGCCAATTTGGTTGGGATCTTATGATTTTTCTTACTAAGGCCGCTACATTATTACAATCAAGGTAATATAGTTGGCAAACTCGCTAGAAAAACTCAAGGAAGTTTTATAAAAACAAGTTTTTTGAGTTTAATCAAGGAAGAGTTTCTTGAACGAGTTTTCCGAAAGTTTTTTCAAAAACTCACGAAGCTTTGCTGAAGTTTTTCTCAAAAACTCACGAAGCTTTTGCTCTGTTTTTCAAAACTCGCCTATGCTTAACTTCAAGCTGAAAATGTCTTTTGATGTTTATTAAGCAATTTTTAAGTTCCCCGAAGGTTTTCCGAAGTTTTTTCTCGAAGTTTTTTCAAATTTTGGTTAGTTTTTGGTAAACTCCAATTTCCCTTGGCGCAGTTTTTGTTGGGACGAAGCTTCCAACTATGTTGTTGTGTATTGCCTCAGAAGATGCAAAGCTAAAGTTTAATTTCCTCGACTCTCTGCCGGAAATTCCGTCCGCCTCTTTTTTATCTCCCACACAAATTCATTCTGGGGCGGCCAAATTTGCCCTCGAAAATTCCGGCAGGTGCCGTATTTTCTACTTCAGAATCCCAGGCTTAATAATTCATTCTTGGAAATTTGCCCTCCAAGATATTTTGGAATGCCGAGAAAGTGACAATATCCAAGAATATATTGGTGTACGACTTTCACAGCATTAATAATATAGAAAAAATTAGAGGCAAAGAGATTTTGTGGAGCCACATGACAATTTTTTAATATCACGACAAGCTGATTTTATTTTCCATTGAGAATTTTTTCACAGTTTAAATAATTTTTTCATGGGGACATCTAACTACCCAATTTTATGGCCAGAGATAATAGACTTAAAAGCGACAACATATGGGGACAAAAAGTTAGAAATATATAAGATTTTTAGAAAAAGATGTGGAGTTGAAGATTAGAACAGGGCAATCAGATTGAAGACTAAAAATCAGAAAGTTGACTAAAACTTCACACGAAAAGAAACTCTTATTTAAGAAATTAAGGAGCACGGGCAGGGCTTAAATTTGATGGCCGTACTGTTGTATTTAGAGATTTTGTCATAAAATAAATCAAAATTTTAAGAAAACAAACTAAAGATTTTTGTCATAGTGACATTTAAAATAGATGTATTTAAAGATATCTATAATACTTTACTCTAATACATATAAATACATAATTACTTAAATAGGTATTAGGAATGAAAAAATTATTTCAATAGTTTTGTGTAACATGTTTCTCTTAGCATATATGTTGAAATTTTTAAAAATTATTGAAATAAAGACATCTATATGGACTATAGTGCATTTTTGTAAAAGATATTTCTAACATAATTTATTTTATTTTTCTATCTTGAATATATAATTATTTTCTCATAATGGATCTATGTTAATAATAAAATTAAAATATAGACATGATATTTAAAATACGTAATACATGGTATACTTTTTAGAAAACTAACACTAAAGCTACATGCCTATAAAATGATAATTTTAGATCATTTTATTTGTCCCTCCAAAAGATGAGAAAAATTGCTTTTCTATAACATTTTGGAACCAAGGGAGACTTGACTAGGAGCTCTATAAAGGTTTACTTGATCTAATCTTCCTAAGTTTGGATTGAACCTACCCTTAGATTGAACCCCGAATGCATTCTTCAATAACAATGTGATTTCAAAAAAATAAAAGTTAAAGACAAGAGTGGGTCACACTATTGTGCTCCAACCCATTGATAAATGAAAAGTAATTACATGTAGTTTAAAGGTTGATTATAATTATCATGCACTATAAAGAAGATTATTTTTAATCTTTTGGCACAAGATGGGAAGCAACATTCAAAATTGAAACATTAATATTCAATTCAATTGTTTTAGAAAAAAATCCTACCAAATTTCTTGGTAGCAATGCATGAGTGCCAACAATAGAGAAATAAAACAACGAAGTGTCAATCAAGAAGACCTCATGCACAATTTGATTGCCTAAAGAGGCAATCTAAGATGAGTTTCAATGATAATGTGCCCTAAATTAATAAGGTAGGATTTTAAAAAATTAAGTGTACTTGGGAAAAGGTGGAGTAACCCTCCAATCACACTACTAAGGAAAGGGCTAATAAAATCGGACCAAGAATTTGCATGGCATGGGGTGTTTCACGAAAAGAAATAATTTCTAAAGACAAAAACATTTTGCATGATTGTTCTAAGACTTTAATGAACCATCCTAATTGATCAATAAGATCTACAAGAAGCAAGACCTCAAAAAGGTGTCTAAGTAGTAGGAAAAGACCTTAGATGAAGGCTTTTGAAATTTTGAACATTCATGGATGCATACGTCCTCATTAGATGAATAGAGAAGAAAAGAGCATCATAGGATAGTGATTTTAAGGAAGGACTGTTAAGGTATATGTCTAAGTGAAAGTTTCATAATATTTTAAATTATTAAAGAATGTGCTTGGGTTGGAACCCAATATGATTAATATATGTACAATCATTCTATATTTAGGAATTTGTGAGTCTCACAATGTTAAGCTCAAGTTTATGAATTAGTATCGTATGTGTGTATGTTTTATTATATCATGTAGCATGCATGTAAACCAATAACAAGGGAGACTCTATGAAACTAATGCCTCTGTGGCACTTTCTAGTACTATTTTGTGGAGAGTGAAACTCCATGGTCATCCATGTTTAAAGTCATATGATGGTTCCCTTAGAGAATTCAAAAGGCAAACGATAATAATATTTGTAGAGCTAAGATTAGATATCTCCATAAAAAGTCAAATAATGTTGTCTTACCATAACAAGGTGTTTCCTAGATTATGGAGGTGTTCCCAAGATGATGGCTATTTCAATTGAAATTTGGATAGTGTTTCCTTGTTCATCAAGATGTTTACTTGTTCCCCAAGGCCCATTGGAGTGGTTGTAGCCCTCCCAAACGATGTTTTTTAATGAAATTGTGTTGGATGTGTAGAGACTTATATGTTTATGTGTATACATGATTGTGTGTACTAGTTAAATCCAATGAGAATAGTCATAGAATAACTAGATGGTAGAGGTCACTAGTATTAGATGAGTTAGTCGAGAATTCTACATTATAAGACTAGTTGCAGATGCTACTACTTTTCATGCATCACATTGACACCCTTATGAAGTTGATTACCCTACTATGAGGATAGTCAAGTGGAAAAAATAGGCCCAATACTTGGGTTGCATGCCACGCAAGCAATCTCCATAGGAAGAGAAATTTTGGCTAAGTTGAACTACTTGGAATCTAATTTACATATTTGGGTTTGGTTAGAACTTTGATTGCTATTATATCTTGAGATTTATTGAATTGCGATGTTTGGGATTGATTGCCTAAGGAAAACCTTGGATTGACCTTGTCATAGCATGTATATAGGCATCAAGGATAACTTAATTCTAAGACTATTACCACCTCTTCATGGGAATGCAACAAGATCATAAGTCTAAGGAATGAGTTTGGATGATCTTCAAATTCTTGTTAATGATCAAGAAATTAGCTATCCATTGTAAAGGCAATATGTTTATACGATCTAGAGAATTATATGAGATATGTCAAAAGTTGAAGCTCTTATTATACTCTTATATAATCAATTTTGTGAATTTTTGGGATAAGTTTCAAATTGTCTTACTTTTCCTATAGGATAGAATATATTGTCAAGTATTTTGATTCCAAGGATGCATTGAACTTAAGACTTGTATGAGCATCTTGAAAAATTTAATGGGTATATAATAATTTACATTAAGATTTCATATATTCCTATTGTTATTTGTTATATTTGTGAAGCCAATTATTTATCCTCTAAGGCTTGATATCATCCTATTGAAGTATTATTATATTTCTTATCTTGAGTAACTTATAATACTAGAGAGACATGTTATAAATCTTCTAATGAATATGGCTAAATTGATTAAAAAAAATTCAAGGAGATTGTGTTAAAAACATAATACTATTAGGGGAGAAGGGTCAATAGTCGTGTGGGCTAACTTTGCAAGCATATAGCAATTGCCTAGAATATCGTAGGACTTCCATTTTTCTTTTGAAATGTGGATTGGCCTCTTATCTATCCATAACTAAGGTTTGGAAGTGTGACTCATTATGCAACTTGCCACATCAGCACATCCACTAAGAAGTGTCCAAAATTTGACTTTTTAAAAATTCAACCGAAACTTAATCATGGTATGGGTATCCCTAATAATTGAACAAAAAAATATCATTTGTTGCTTGTAGAATATCATATTTTTATTTAAAATAAAACTTATATGCAACCTAAATGGACCAAATACCTATTGGTAACCATAAATCTATGTTAACTCTAGCTTTTATATTCAACACAAATGGACCAATAGTTGAAGACGAAAAACTATTTCTTGTTATGAAAACAACAAATATTTATTTAAAATATAACTTATATCAAACAAAAATTGACCAATAGTTTAACACTAAAGCTTTTTGAAAATCCTTCACATTTAATGGGAAAATACTTGTTCTTTATTGTGCTCACCTTTTATATTTGTGATAGGACAAACTATTAATATAAAATACTCCAATGGTTGTGCATTGCTACCTCAATAGTTGTACACATAAGAACATTATTTTTTCACTATGATAACAATACTTGTTTAAATGAGTGTCTTATTTTATTAAATGAGCAATTCTATTTTATAAATGACACACTTATAGTGGATAGTTCTCATATTTTATTTGAAACAAAAAAAATATTTATTTCACTTCTTCATGAATGTATTTATGTTTTTGTTTATAGCAATCATAGGTTCTCATGTGTTCAAGTATGGGTCCATTTTGACCAACATTTGGTTATTGTAAACACAAGTGCTATAACAACAATTGGACCACTGCTCCTTCTGGCCCCTCTTTTGTAAATTGGCGATGTCTACCCAAAAATAAAAGTACGATCTTTTTATTTTCAATTAATTAATAAATACTACTTCCCCTTGCATAGACAGTACGTGTAAATTGAGGCTGCCTTACGAAGCAATGTCTATGCAGCCCTCAAAGCAGCCCTCAAAATGGTCATTTGACCGTATTTATTCATTAATTAAAAATAACGATACAATACTTCCAAATAGCCATTTTTATTTTTAATTAATGAATAAATATGATCAAATGACCGTTTTGAGTATTCCATAGACAATGCCATCTTGCAACAGTGAAACCTCGTGAAGATCTGATAACTAAATCATGTTTGTACTGTCCTTAGCAAAAGATGGATTAGCTAGATCTTGCTTCAGGGTCGAAATTCAAAATCCGTTTCACATAATTATGGTGCAGGTTCCCATGTACCCTACTTGTCTACTTGTCAGGGCAGTCCTGGACCATTGACTCACTAGAGAAGATTCTGGCCGTAGATTTATCGAGGTGACTCCTGTCCCTTGATTACCTCTTAAAACCTCTTCCGAAACGTGGGATTAAGTGACGTCTGCAAGTTTAACTCGCTAAGTTCGGACACAGATTGTATAACCCAATCGAGACACGAAGCAAATTCGAGCTCATAATAGTGTCACGTCTGCCGGTGATGATAACTTGGAGAGCTGGAACCGACTCTGCGCAATCTATATATTTATATAATGTCCGCGTCCGTAGGAACTACCGGATATATACAAAATGCTAATTCCAGAAACAACCCAAAACCATTTTCTATTCTACTCTAAACTAAGTTTAAAAATACTTGTTCCAGTGTAGACCACCTTAAGAAAATTCTTAGAGAAGCTACAATAAATTAGAAACCGTTAGTGACAACAATTACACACCATCTGCTATTTTGATTTAGATTACATTTAGAATTGAATCATGTTACACGCAGATTTAATATTCTGGTTTAATTTACATTTAGAAGTTAATTGACAGGTGTTCTGCAACAAATTCAATAAAAATTCTTCTCTAATTTGTACGCTTAAACAAATAAGCAGTGGGAAGCATACCATGAGACCATAAGCGAAAACTTGTACCCCTTGGTTTCCAAGAGAGCATGCAGCAAGTTGCAAGTTGCCCAAGTGTCCACAAAATATCCGTGTGATCATGCCCATTGAATAGCTTATCATATAAACTATTACTGTGGGTGCAGCAAGGGGCCATAGCTTCTTACCTTCCATTAACACTGCATCTCCCATCTTCTTTGCCCATGGCTGATTGGTATTAGATAATATCAATTCCAATCTGTTATCTACAGGATGAGGATTAGTAGCCACAACTAACAAAGGCTGCTGCACTTCACCCTCCATCTTTAGCTAATATGTGCTGCACCACCATTCAGCAGGCCAGGATATTTCTTATAGAAGGATATGATTTAAATTATTTTAAATGTATAGTTAAAAGCTGACTATTGTTTCTTAAGTTGTATGATTATAAAAAGAAATTATAGATAATATTTTTATTTTTAAATGATTACATAATATTGCTCTTATCAACTTGTCTAAACAATCAAACTACGATCCTTTAATAAATAAATTTCTTTAAACTAAGCTATTCTTAATAATAAAATTTATAATGTTAAAATCATTATGACCTAATTAATAATGACGTGCAATGCCATCCACTAAAATAATATCCTCCCGCAATGAAAAAATGGTAGAAAAGAGGTTTCGTACTCATTAAAAATAAAAATAATAATGAGAAAATAATGTGAATGAGATTAGAAGATAGAAACATACAGAAAGCATTTCAGTATTTGAAAAGGACCCTCAACTGTGAGTTTTGTTAGGTGTAGATGATATAGGTAATTGGTGGTCACCCAAATTAATGACTCTCCGTCAGCCATGTGGCTCTCCCTCAGCCATCCATCCAAACCTTCAACCTTACCCAATACAAAAGGTTTGAAGGAATATTAGGTAATATTTTCTTAATAGTATTGCTAATAAATTCATCACAATTTATCACTCTAAAGTCTGAAGTTATGAGAAAATCCTTATTCTTGGGTCAAAACATTCAACTTTCCACGATGTGGGAATTTCGCTTTTATGTTAGTGGACTTTGGCTTTTTATGTTAGTGAAAGTAGCATTATTGCTGTCTTTTATATTCGTGGCTTTTCACAAGAATCTAAATTGGGCTTGCTACTCGTTTATGACCCCAATAATTGAAGAATTTTTAGAATTACTCTTTTATAAATTAGCTATGGCACCTTGTGCAATGGGTACGCCGAAGAGGTGTGGAAAGTAAATTAGAAAAAAATTGGTTCAATTTTGATATCTAGGTTTGAGTAGGAGATTAAGAGATATGATTCATGATTTATCTAAAATATTATTTTTCAATAATAAATTTATATTTTAAGTATTTGATTTCAATTTTTATAAATACTATGAAAAATATTTTTAAAAATAATTAATTTTATAATAATAAATTATTATTTAAAAATAAATATATATATATAGATTCTCATACATTAATTCATCTTTTATTCATGCATACAAAATTTCAATATATTTATTCTAATTATACTTTAATTACATTTATTTATTGTGTTTTATTCCCATGCATTCATTATCTATTGTGACGTGATAGTTATTATGCCTTAGACTATTTCATAGTCAAAGAGGTTGTTGCCTTAGACTATTTCATAGACAAGAGGTTGATGGTCCTATGATTACAAACTTGACACCCAAAATTTTAAAATTCAAATTTAAATTTTGGTTGACTCCCACCTTTTCTTTCCCTGTCAAAGGCTAATCAAACACAAATTTGTGTAATTTATTTTAATGCATTCAAGTCTTTGATTATTTAACAAAGTTTTTTTAGATTGATCTAGGAGAACATGTCACCTTATGACATAACAACAATCTTGTAAAAATATTTTTAAATACCATCAAATAATGATAATTTCTTATGGTGCCTTCAAAATACACTACATAAATAATGATAATTTTTTATGGTGCCTTCAAATCATTTATGAAATAAATTTTATTTTTTTGGAATTCAAAGAATATAATTATCAAAATTCGAAAAAAGCACATGAATATAGAATAAAATCACAAAAAAATGTATGAAAAAAATTACATACCAATTGATATAAATAAAAATGAAATGTGAAAAGAAGATACACAATTTTCAAAACAAATTATATACATTTACAAAATTTACAAAACAAATAATTATATTTTAAAATGTTAAAAAGTTGAGAAAATCAATATTCATAAAGTAAGTTATTTGTTCATTTATAATAAATTATATAAATATTATTATTCAATATTTATATAAAAAATATATATTCAATTAATGAATATTTTTAAATAATAATTTATTTCTATTATATTTCCATGATTAGGCTATATATTGTGAATGTAATTTGAGTCGAAACCTGTCTCACGCCATTTAACCACTCCCGTTAAACCATTTTTCAAAGTATTTTACTGTTCAAAAACCACGTGGATCGCTGTTTTTTCCTTCTCAGATTTTTGGGCAAATAATGGCTCTGGCTAACAATATTTTGCCTCCC
>VDFB02179004.1:0-36603 GCA_007258455.2 Sequoia sempervirens
TTATTTAATCCAAGCCTATGAGCGTGAGAAGTTCGGGGATGGTGTTTAGAGATTATGGCCTTTTGGGGCCTAGCAAGAGAGACAATGTTTACTCCCTCTCATTGCTCTTGCAAGGTGTTCAAAAAGTGGGAGATTTGTTCGAAAAATGTGTCTCAACCTTACAATTATATATGGTTTATTGTTGATAGGATTTATATATATTTGCTAGTTACACTGATAGGTGTATACAATGGTAGCATGGGGTGGCGTTGAAGAGCAAAATGTGAGTGTGTTAACTTTTTCAAGAAAACTCATAAAATGGCCGACATATATTAAATAAATGTTGTATTGTAAATCTGAACCATACATTATTAGGTTTTAGATCTAAAGGTGGATATTTTGTTGGCTTGTCTTTCCCTAGAATGTAACCCTATTTTATGAGGGCGTTCTATTACGGATGCGGTAGAGAGTGATGTATTATGAGAGTCTGATAGTGGTCGTGTTGTCTTTGGATCTCTACGTGGTGATACTTATATGAGAAGCTTGCTCTACAAGTATATTGTAATCTTTGTGATTTCTAAATAATATATTGAGTGGCTTTTGGATTGTGGGGTTTTTCTCCTGAAAGTATTTTCCCCACGTAACTCACTATGTCATGGTATGCATGATATTTATATTTATTTATGTTTAATTTTTTGTAATTGTTAAAGATCTATAAAAGTTTTGCATTATTCTCCTCTCAAGATTAGTGTAGGAAGTTGTTCTGCTACCTTAGCTTCCTTACAATTGTTGGATAGAAGCACGTGAGTGAGATTGATGCAACTGCAACATGGACATACTCTGTGATCAGAGTCCTTGCAGCTCTCCTCATACCTCATCCATTTTCTCCCTTAGAGAAGTGGCACACTCTATCATTGTATCATCTCTATGTTGCACAACTACTAGCTCATCTCTCAGTTGTTGTGTTTGTGGATGCTACAGATTAGTTGAGGTCGTCGTCACAACCTCTAGTTGTCTCTTGAGGTCATTGACCTAGTTCTGGAGATCGTCACATGCTTGATTAACACTCTCAGCTCTCGTCATTGTCAAGTCTCTCTTAGTAAGGACAGTACAAAGCAATGCACCCTTACTGATCTCTCTAGCCAATCATCGTCACTAGCTTTGCAGCGCACTGGACTAGCTCCACCTGGCCCTCCTCATAGGTCATCTTAAGATGCACTACAGGCTCAGATAATGGGGCATGTCACCCCGCTATCTATGGTCTATGTACATCTAGGACCTAGCCCCAGATTTGGATGATTAGGACTGCCTCTGTTATGCATCAATTGAAGAAGTCAATCCACTCCTATGTAAACACTGTAATCACAAAGAAGGTGGATGATATCAATACCACATTATATATTATCCGAGTGTCTAATGAAATCATTGAAATCAAACAATGTCTATATCATCTCTCTATATCAAATGAAATTTGTATCTGGATCCCCAACTTGTAAGTGTGTATTTAGAGGTGCAACACCACTGGTGGATGTGATGTTGGGCCCTGTAGTAGAAGTGAAAGGGGGCACGACTATCGAAGCACCTAGTGGTGCAATAAAGATTGTCGATGCATGTATCAGTGAGGATACTTTCCATTGTCACCTTAGTCTCTCCTTCACCCAGGCTGCCTCTGTTGTACCCTCCTCCCCATCGCTCTTCGTCCCCTCGCCATCTAACCCTTGTGCACTAGCATTGTCCTCAGGGGTGTCCATTGGGAAAATCAAGGCCAAACTTGTTGTCGTACACTAGTTGGCAAAGCCAACTGATATATCGACATCATCGATTGTAAGGGCCTCTAGTAGGTCGTCATCCTCACCATCATCACTGCTGAGTGCGACGTTGACAATGGTGGGACAAGGAAAATCTCCTGCTAGGGTCGCACTCTGATGCTACCGTATGTGCATTGGTGATATGGGTGGGATGGCCTGTACCTGGTCAAAATTTCAAGCCACCCAATGCCAGTAGTAGGAGATGATGATGTGATCCATCCTCCTAGCTAGGACCCAACCCTATTGCATGTGCCACAGTTGCCTTTGTCTAAGGGCTAGGTCTTCATGTATGGTCACCACCTAACATCCCCACTCCCTAATCTATCAAAAATCTACCACCAAAATAATAAATCATTGAACCGCTAATCACCCCCCAGCGAGTACGCATGCATGCAAGGATCTCCTTTCCCTACGCCTCGAGGATACCCAACTGGCCACATGAAGGTGAAATGCTCAAACACCCATACCTATAAGAGTATGTAGGTTGTGACACTATGATACTCAAAATTGATGTAACACCTGAGGTTGTGGTAGAGATGCACGAGCATGCTCCTCCCCTAGGTGTATACCATCCTCTGCTCCTCCATCGCTATAATACAATGGGAAAGGCCCCCGAGAAGATGAGAGCCTTGCCCATTGATGGCTATTCTCAGTTCACCGTGCAATCATCACGTAATGTACCAGTGGCACTGTGATGTGCCTCTGCTCCAACCACCAAATATAGATGTGTATAGTAGTGTCCTTTGAGATGACATGACCGATGTAGTAATGTTCTACCACCTGCACATCCTGCGCCATGCGTCCCTCCTCGTAGGTCACCCTCTCTTTGGATGGGTAGACGGAGAATGTGATTCACATATATGAGGGTCACCATCATCTCCCCTATCAAGAAATGAAAAGAGGAAGTATTTGCATCTCATCTCTCCATAAGCGCCATTAGCATGGGAAAATGAAATCTGATCTCTCTCATGGTGTAGACCCACAATAACCTGACCCATTGTAAAAGTGAGTACTCATCAACTGAGATTTTCCAGTTGCAACTCCTCAGCAACGACAAGACAACTCCACCACCATTCTCATAGATCTCGAGAAGGTCTTGTAAAAACTCAAAAGTTCTATGTCATGCAAATCCACTCTATACTCTCTATTCTACTTTATCAATCTCTCTCTCTAAGATGATAGAGTGTCACACAAACATTTGCATGGCATGCTAGCATCTATGACCTAATTGGATGATGCAAGTGTGACTGTCAAACTCTATTGTGTCGATTGGACGCCCAAGCAACCACTACACTTTGGTGCGCTAGATGGACTCCTACAATGCTCGCAAACTTTCCAAGGCTAAAAAATCAAAAATCAAAAAGAAGGGAAAAATTTTCCTCATACCTCATCAAGTCACTTGCCCCTCTCCACGACAGACCATAGCTGCTTGATCCTTGGTAGTCATAGCTCTCGTCTTCAAGACATTTTGTTGAAAGCTCTATAGAAATGTCAACAAAATCCTCACAGTGAATAGTGAAAATCCCACCACAAACGTATATAGGTAATTTTTTTCCTATTTTTCATGGCAAACTTGTCTTGAACTTCCTTCCTATTTTCACCCTCTTGAGTGGGGGAAAAAATAGGAGGTGACATATACTCACTTCTTTATTGAATTTTTCTTTTGTCATCAAAATTTTTCTTAAGCATTCTTCTTGTCGTGGTAGTTTCTTCTGATTTTGAAATGGACCCATTCTTTTAGTTTTGCATAATTGAACCGTATGTCAAATGATATATTTTTTCACTGAGCTCAAACATTGGGGGAATTATCAGTACCTACATGCTCAACCTTTGCAGCCTCTATAGTATCATTTTTGCAAAAATTGTCAAAATTTCAAAATCAATACCTATGTCTTTCTAGCTACTTTAGTGTAGCTAGTTTTTCTTAAAAATCAACTCACTAAAGTGGGGGAAAAATGTAGTTTCAAAAATTGCACCTTGTGGCAATTTCACACTTATGCGTTTAGGCATGTCTTGTTTATAACAAAAGCCTATAAGTTGTACTTTCATGATTCAGACTTCATAAGCGACAATGATGATGCCCTAGCAGCCTAAGTGTCTAATTCTCGCAAACTTTTGGTGGACACTAGCACGTCATGCAGATGTCTCTACAATGCACTAGCGTACCCATACTTTCTGAGATTCAAATGCAAATATTTTGCATTCGTTTCCCATGGCGCATGTCATAGTGACAAGGATGCGTGTGTAACGGCTCCTCCCACCAATGTGTGTGTAACTCCCTTTTCCTTCTCATTTGAGAGAGAGGACTAAGAAACGGAAGGTGGAAGGCTCTCTAGCTCTCTCATTCTCATAATGAAGCTCTGCAAAAATTATCTCACACAATAGTCAAGACTCCTCTTGCTTACAAATCTATCACACCTATCAGTCCAAGAGGGGAGCCACAGGTTGTTGGTAGCACTCTCTTGTCATTTTATCTTCTATGATATCATCTTTATTTATTTGATTATACTTGTGATAGGGGTTCTCCTCTTTTGCGAGGTTTGTTTCTATCACACATATTTTATTTATGCATTTTATCTATCTCGATCCTATTTGGATGTTCATGGTGGAAAAACCGAAATGGGGGTTTGACTGAGGCAAGCCCCTAAACAACCCGCAACATTTTTCTTGTTATGTTTGTGTGCAGATGAACAAATTCAAAGAGTTAGGTATGTCAAATTTTGGGCTTTTATTGTCTGTTTTGAATTGGAGACAATAGCGCAGCGCACAGAAATCCATGTGCAGTGCACTAGCATCCTTGGTCAAGAGCTAATCCTCTTGAAGGTATAATCTATGGTTTTTGTACTTTCCACTTTTGTATATCAGAGAATTTAATTATATTTACTCCTATAAAATTTAAGTGATTTCAATATTCTCATCATTTAAAACTTAGTGTCAATTCGATTAAAATGTCTAAGAATTTTCTATCATTTATCTTATCACCTGAGCAGTATCTTTTGAGGCAACTGAGGACTATTTGCTCCTTAAGACCCCATCATCTTGAGGGTAGTGAATCCCCTCCTTTACATAACCAATGTGTTTCTACCCTAGTAGAAGATTAGTGAGATCCCAAGTATTATTTTTCATGACTCTCATGTTCAATTACCATGGATTTTTCCCATTTAGGCTTCACTTTTACCTCCTCAAACACCTATGGCTCAAACTCCTTGAATATTGGACAAGAGAAAATTTGACCATGTTCCTCTTCTTTTTGCCTTTGAATGACTATCCCTTGATCATTTCCCTAACCCAAACATCTCCAATGGTTCTTTGCTACCATTTTGGTCTCTTCTTGAGATCATCTTCATTCAAATTAGTGTTGTCACCATGACTTGTGCTACCTATAGTTGTGTCATTTGAATTTTGATTCAAGTTATCATCATTATCCTTTGGGACTATTATTGGCATAGAAGACTCCATATGCTTAGAACACCCCCCCCCCTTCAGGTGGAGCTACTTAAATTTGAACACTTCAACCCTTACCCACAATAGGTTATTCTTTGGCAATTTTTATCTCAAAATAAGTTTGGAAAGGCCTAACTTCTTCTTTAGAAGGTCAATCAATCAATGTCAACATCAACCAACCTACAAGCCTTATGATTGTCATTGTACCTTGTGATCATCCATTTCTTACTCTTGAGATCCAACTTGATTCTCTACTCATTTAGAATACAAGCATAGGCATTGGAACCAAAAACCTTAATATGACCAATTTTGGGCTTCCTCCTAGACCATGCTTCCTCTAGGATCTTTTGTTTCATTGCTTGTGTTGGAGATCTATTAATTAGACATGCTATTATAAATATTGTGTCAACTGAAATTTTTTTTGGGAACGTTCATGTTCTCCATCATACATTGGGCCATCTTCGTGATAGTGTGATTTCACCTCTCAACCCCTTCATTATGTTGTGGAGTGTACGGTGTAATGAAGTGTCTTTTGATACTATGTTTAGCACAAAAGTTGGTAAATTTGTTTGAACATGATTCTCCTCCATTATCAGATTAAAGAGAAGTAATACAACAACCTAACTCTTTTCCTACTAATGCTTTGTAATTTTGAAATTCAAACACATCAAATTTTAATTTTAGAGAGTACTCCCACATTTTTCTATTGTAATTATCAACAAATAGAACAAAATACCTAGCACTAGTGACAAATGACATGTTCATTAGTCCACAAACATTTACATGAAATAACTGAAGGACTCTCTTTGCTCTCCAAGCTTGTACATCATTGAATGGAGGTTTGTGTTGCTTCCTTCCATGACAGGCCCCACAAAACACCTTGTATCTATTGTTGGATGTCAGGAAGACCATCTACCCAATTCTCTTGGACTGACTAAGAGAGGTTGAATAGATTGAGGTACCCATACCACTGATAAGAAAAAGTATAAATATTTGATGCACTATTGGTTGCCAATGCATGCTCCTTGAATTGTTTGATGTTAACCAATCTGTATATTCCATGCTCTTCCACACAAAGAGAAAGTCTTCTAGGTGTCTTTTTCAACTATATAGTATTTTTTTATTATTAAAGATGACATCTATATGAGAAATATCTCATAATCTAATTCAATGAGTAGATAAGCTCTATACCTAGCACATAGTACATATTGAGAAAAAACAACATTTTCCCTCTTTAAAATATTTGCACATTCTCTTTGCCTATTATCATATAATCCCCATCATCAAATATCACTAAATCTTGAGAAAAAATGCGCGTAATGTACTATGTGAACCAATCTTGTCAATTGGTAAAGTGGTGTGATGCTCCTAACTCTATGTACCAAGCATATGTCATGGACTGCTTTGCTAATCTTTTGACCATGAATGCATAGAAGATTGACTACTCCTTTATATGCTTAAATGTGATATGAGCCTTCTACTAAGGCCCTCCCCTATTGGATTTTTTATTAGCCGACTTTTTCTACAATGTGTTAGCAAACAGATTGGTCACTGCAATAAATGACCTTCAATTGCCCAACAAAGCAGTGACACAATGAAACTAACAGCTCTGAAGATCACTATTGAATTAGTGGTCTTCCTCTGAATTTTAGAGGTACGGCTCCCTCTTATAATTTTCAATGAATTAGAAAATACTGGAAACAAAACTAAGGTGTGCTTTTAACCAGAAAGCAATAAAGGAAAACAAACATTTGCACATAAAAATGACACAAATGCGGAAGACAATTTGGAGTAAAAACAAACGAAAACAAATGACACAAAGACCATCTGCTACATGCCCGCAAACAATAATCAACAGAAAAAGCAACAACTTCAAAAAAAAAAAAAAAAAGCAGATTTAGATGCTCGAGACTCAAAGATATCTTCACATATCCATCTACAACCAATTATAACAGAGTTTTATTCTCAGAGAGATTGTGGTTTCACAAAGGAAAACATACAACCAGTAAGAAGACAAATAAACTCAAAGATTTAAATATCCTTTGTTCATTTGAAAGATAGAGCTCAAGACTCTATAAACTCTATACAAAATGGCCCAGCATGAAAGAAGCACTGTAAATAAACCAGAAAATACTATCTTCCCCCAAGAACTCAAAAAAAAGTTTCCCCTCTTCTGATAGTGACCAAAAGATCCCTTTTACATTGAAAATTTCACAATAAATAATTGGCAGAAAGGTCCTCTCTCAGTTACGTAACTGTTCATTTATGTAACTGCTTCTTGAAATTCATTTCTTTATGAGAATACCAAAGGTTTTCCCTCCGGGGCATGTGAACATGTGAATGGATATGAATGACTTTTCAACTTCAGGAAAATCCTATTCGCTTTCCTCACTCTTACACTTGTATCTTCTAATTTTCAGATCTTTTGTAGAACGCCATCGTGGGTCCCTTTGACATTCCTCCAGCTGTATCCCAAGATCATACGAACTGTTAACACGCTTCAAGAGTTTGTTTTATATTGATGTGTTCGTCTTCACCTGTCAAGCAACTAATTCAGCCTTCGAGTATATGATACTTCACTGTCACAAACGAACACCAGTTTGTATGTATTGGCCTCTAAAAGATCATGAATTCTGTGAACAAGATATGCCGATATTTAAATATGATTAAGGTATCAATTCTAGCAACGGTCAGAAAACCAATGATCCTTTTCCACATTTGATCTGTCACATTTCTTTACCCTGTCCAAGCATGTAAAGGAGTTTTGTTCAAGGGTAGTTTCGACTTTGATGATGATATCTGATCGCTAAGCCTTGGCATTTGAGTGGTTCACTATCTCTTCTATAGTGGGATGTTGTGAACTCTTTTCTCTTTTCGATTCGATGCAGAGGAAAGTATTTCATCTTCATCTTGTAATGTGACTGACTTATCTATGAGACCAACGGTAATACCTTCAGGGCAGTCTACAAATTCCTTATAAGCTTTGATTGCCTTCTCCAAAATGAACCATTCTAATTGTGAAGTCGAAATGTACCAAATAGAATAGCATATGCTTCAGGATTTGAATACTTCCATTTGCCTTGCTGTGTTATAATAGTCAGGCGGGCTTTTGACATGTTTCTCTACCTTTGTTAACCCCGCCAGTAGTTCTAAAACCCGTACAATATGCCGCCCAGCTTTCATTTGTCATTTATATTGCAAAACAATGGAGTGGCAGACGTGAGAGTGGTTATTCTAACATTTTTAATGCCGCTACGACATTCACTTCAAGCCTCCAAGTTTTCAAATTGCACAGCGGCATTTTGGTAGTTCTTTCTAACTCAGCGGGCGGCGTTTTGGGTGGTTTCATAAACTTATCAAATTATCGCCCAGGACTTTCACACTTTCAACTCAAGCTCTTTCGCAACTCTGACTGCATATGACCTGATCAAAGAACAAGACATTGTTATGATCGTTTTATCAAAGCCATCATTGCCAAACATTGGAACGAAGCAAAATCTTCTCCCCTTAATGTTGAACTTCAGTTCTGAAGTACAAATTGAAATCACTGTAGAAGAGGAAAGTCGACCATTGAATTCTTTGCAAAAGGGTTGCAGATTTAATTGATGCTATGATATCCATCAATGTGACTGTGGTCAAACAGGGGGTTGGCTTAACAGCACACTCTAAGCGTTGACTGCTTAGGTGGCTGGTGTGGGCCCCTTTAATCCATCCCGTTCGCCGTTTGTGATCGCCGTTACCGTTCCTATTAATCCCGCCTAAAGTTTAATTTGTTTAAACCATTTT
Organism: Sequoia sempervirens; assembly: GCA_007258455.2. Classification (NCBI taxonomy): domain Eukaryota; kingdom Viridiplantae; phylum Streptophyta; class Pinopsida; order Cupressales; family Cupressaceae; genus Sequoia; species Sequoia sempervirens. Next base: position 9,018 of record VDFB02179004.1, read on the forward strand.
CTCCCGCCCGTATTATCCCCATCAGCAACAAACAGGTTTCCGACCCGAACAGATTCATTTGCACGCATACTCGCAGCTTGTGCCAAAATGGGAGCTTTGGAACAGGGTATGGGCGTCCATTATTACTGCTGTAAATTCTCTGGTAGACATGTAAGCAAAATGTGGAAGCATAGACAAGGGACGTGAACTGCTTGCCAGGATACCTCAAAGAAATGTTGTCTTATTGAATGCTACGATTACATGATATGCACAAAATGCAGTTGTTGAAAAGGATTTAGAAACTTTCAATCGAATGTATTCGGTAGGTTTAAGACCATCCTCCTTGCCTGTGCCAAAATGGGAGATTTGGAACAGGTATGGACATCCACCACAGGATAAAGGAATGGAGTTCTGTAGATGTTGTAGCTGCAACTACCGTGCTAGACATGTACGCAAAATGTGGAAGCATAGATAAGGCGCGTGAACTGTTTGACAGAATACCCCAAAGAAATGTGGTCTCATGGAATGCCATGATTGCAGGATATACGCAAAAGGGATTTCTTGAAAAGGCTTCAGAAAATTTCAAGCGAATGCAACTAGCAGGTGTAAATCCAGACTCCACAACCTTTCCCAGCATCCTCCCTGCCTGTGCCAAAATGAGAGCTTTGGAACAAGGTATGCAATCAATCAAAGGATAAAAGGACAATTTTTTTTTGTCATATGTATAAATCTTAATGGAAGGGGGATTTTGCTGAGATATTATCAGTGGAAATGCTCTAGCAGACATATATGGAAAATGTGGAAGCGTAAACAAGGCACGTAAACTGTTTGACAAAAATGCCTCAAATAAATATAGTCTCAAGGAATGCAATGTTTGTGGGATATGCATATAATGGATTTTGCAAGGATGCTTTCAAAAATATTTGAATTAATGAAGTACTTTGGAATGTATTCGGACATTATAAACTTTGGTTGTGTTATATGTGCATGCAACCATACAGGTTTAGTGAATGTGAGTTGTACATACTTCAAACACATGGGTAACCCTTAGTGCATTACAACTACAATTGATCATTATGTGTGTTATTGACCTACATGCTCGTGTTGGCTATCTTGAGGACACCCTTAACTTTGTCATCAAGATGCCAATAAAACTTGGGGTGGATGTGTGGATCTGTTTTCTTGCTGCCTGTAGATCCCATATGAATACAAACTTAGGGGTATTTACAACAATGCTATTTTTTATTTGTATTTTAGAAAAGATGTGACTAATGTTCTTCTCTCAACTATTTAGTAGTGGACGGGTGGTGTGAGCAAATGGTAAGAATATTGATGAAAGATAAAGGAACTAAAAAGCTCCTTGGATGTAGTTGGATTGAAGGCCATAAAATGGTACATGTTTCTTGTGTAGGTCACAATAAATCTGTGCAAAGTTGGAGAAATTGGTTTGGGAGATGAAGGCAACAAGGTATTTTTGAGATGCTAGACACTTAGTGGTGTGGAAACCGAGGAGAAAAAAATATTTCTTTGCCACCATAGTGAAAATTTGTCAATTGCTTTTGGTTTTCTAGACATGCCCCTTAGAACAACTATTAGACTTGTTAAGAATCTTCAAGTGTGTGTTAATTTTCACATTGCAATGAAATTTGTCTCTAAGACTATTGCAATTCCTACTTCTAATTATTAGTTTAGTTGATTACATGAGGAGGAAATAAACTCACTTGCATACACATTTTTTTTGTGGATTAGTCCAAGGCCTTGTTAATTCATGAAGATTAATTTCTTGTATGAAGTTATTTTGAAAAACTTTAATTATGATTAACCTTAATATATGGGTTCTTATGTTGGTTGCTTATCCTAGAATGCTTAAGAACATTCCCTAATAAAGTTTTCACTTCTTTATGCCTTGCTATGCCATCTCTAAGTTTAGAAAAAATCAAGGAACCCTTTGTTGATGTTTATCCTTTTGAGCCTTTACCTTGCATATCATTCTTACTGAAAGGACTCTAGTGTGCTTCTAATTCTTTTTAAGTATAATTGTGTTGCCTATAGAGTCCCTCATTGATATTTGATCAAAAATATATTTTTGTCCCTATAGTTATTATGTGATATCTTTGTCTTACCCCTTTCTAGGTGATGTAAGTACAAATTTATCTAAGTTGATTGTTTCATTTCTTAATAGAACTATGTTTCAACCACTAGCTATAACAAGTCTAAGAATTCCTTCAATAGACGGGCTCTTATTAAAAAATGTTCTTGTTGTAGTGTTTTGTCTTTCGTTGTACTTGTCACATGCCTAAATATCTTAAACTATAGAAATTTCTAAGTATTGGGGGTGATTGTGTTTATTTGTAGCCTTTATTGGGTTTATAGGTTTCCTCTTTCCAGTATTCTTTCCCTCCATTCCTTGAAACCCAACATTTACATTTTTGTTTGAGACCTTTGATTATTTGTCTTTTAGACTTCTCATTATACTTAGGTACTTTATCATGGATTTACCCATGCTTCCACTCCCTCCTTTATCTTTTCCTTTAGCCCTACGATTTTAGGTCTCTATTTAATCATGTACTTCTTAAGTTATAAGACTAATCCATGAACCTTAATTATTCTCCACTTGCACTTTTTCATGCTTTCTCTCCTTTAGCATTGAGTATTCACCATCTCCTAATTTGAGGATCCACTTTTCCTTTAAGTCTCAAAATCTTGGGCTCTTAGTATTTCCCTACTCATTTCCCTAAACCCACTTCTCATCTCCCTCCCTCCTTACAAAACCCATACTTGTATGATTACTCATACATCCATAACAAAAGGGATAAGGTATGTGGTAACACCAATCTCTAAACCTTGGGAGTATTTCATGTCTTATTTCCCTTGCTATTTTATCTTCTAGCATTAGACACCCAACATAAATGATCCCTAACCTATTTCCATTCACCTAATGTATGAACAAAAAACAAATAAAATATGGAAGATGACAAAAGTATGGAGGAATCAATGAAATATTATGACCAATGATTTAAAAGTGTGTTTAGAAAGATAGAAGAAACCTTGACATAAAATGAACGAATTGAGTGTTTTATTTTAGGTTTAACCACTCACGTTATAGTAGAAGTAGAAGAGAAGATTCCTCTTCGTATAAGGATGGAGTAGAATTGGTCGTCAAAATATAATCCTAGTCAAAGATAAGGGATAATGATTTATCGGGAAAGGATGAAAGTGATCATTTTAATTAGAGCTAGACAACGTAATGTTGAAATAAGAAATTATAATGAAAGGTAAGAAAGATGAGAATTCTCTACTACCTAGAAGAATTGAATTTTGGTTTAATAATAACTACAATATGGACAAACATCTAAGGAATGTATGTTTGATAAGCAAAGGCACAAAGAGGGCTACCATACTAAGAGGGGAATTTGGGGAATTCCCTAGAAAGATAGTAAGTATATATTGTGAAGTATAAAGTGGGACAAACATGATACAAATAGGTGTCCAATGTTACTTCGTGAAGATGATGAATACAATTTTTTTGGATATGGGTATGGATAGAACATAAGGTTTAGATATAAGAGCATTCAATGTTTATTTGACACATGGCTAGTGGGAACTTAAATTCAAAAGAAAGTATAAGACCACCTAACAATATACATTATATGGTACCAAAAATTCAAGATATGACTCTTTATGAGATAGCATGATAAATATTGAGAAAGAGGTGGTAGGGGAGGCTACCACTATAATAATAGAGGTATTGGAGAAAGAAGGACCAAAAGAACAAAATATTATGACTATGGTAAACTAGGCCATTATGCTAATGAGTGTAAAAGGAAAAAGGGAGGAAAATTTACATGTTATTTTTGTAGTGATAAATCACATGATATTAATAGTTGTCCCAAATTTAATAGTTCTATAAGAATATGTTGGCACCATTGATTAGAAAGTGAATAGTTGTCTAGTCCAAATGTAACTTATGATGTTGTAACAATAATGAGTAACTAAAACGGAGGAGAAAACAAATCAAATATAGAAAATGAATGTAGAATAGGAGAAACATCATTGACAAAAGATAAATTGGAAAATAATACAAAGGAGAAAAAAATGAAAAAGTCAAGAAAAACTTGTCATGTAGAAACTTAAGAAAAAGAGAAAAAGAAAAAGAACTTCAGTGATTACTAGGGTTGGATTAATAGAAGCATATCCTTGGATAATCTTATGAAATTAAAGATAAAATAATATCTAGGTAAAAGGGAACAAGATTTGGTGATAAGTAATTCCAAAGAGCTAATTAAGAAAAACAAAAAGGAGGGAATAATAATAAGGCATGTTTCATAGATAAATAGGTCTATGTACTAAAAATAATTGGTAAGTTTGGTAAAATAAGAAGAGGTTTGGATTCAAGGGTTGCATAGGATGAAGTTGGATAAGGTTTTTCGAAGAAACTTATGAAAGATGGAACTAGGTTTTTTTTTCTAGCTTCATCCAATTAGAGTTAGATTGTGAATGGATCTATAGTAAGTTTAGATGATGAAGAGGAGTAAGACAAATTTTTGATTAGTTTAGTTAATTTTTAGGGTTGCATTAAGGAGAAAATTATAAGCTATGGGTGTTCTTCTTTGTAGATTATTGGTTTCTTGATAAGAGGATGGGGTTAAAAAATAGAGGCATCAAGGTCAAAGAGGTGAGCTTAAGGTGATCTATCACATATGTATAATCATACAAGGTGGTATAAAGTGTTATAAAAGTTGGATATTTATGCAATAGATTTTTATTGTGAAGCTTTGGGAAAATATTCTTAATAAATACTCTCTTGATATTAGAGTTGAGAAGAAGATAGGAGATCTATGAAAGAAGACATTAATAATAGAAGATAAAATTCATCACCTTCTCATTTGCACCTTGATTACAATGCATATTATTGATTAAATTGACCTACAATCCTATGTTGAATTGAATGTGTTCCATGAAAAGATAAGTAAGATAAAGGAAGTAACCCATAAAATAGGTAGATAAAGAGTAGAACCATTTTAAGGTTTATTCCTTAATGAATAGAGAAAAATCTCAGCTTTGAATTGATGATCAAAGTAATAATCAACACACATTGATCTATAAGGGATTGAATGTGTATCTTAGGATCAATTATCCAATTATACATGTATGTCAATGTTTAGCATGATGAACTATGGTTCTTGTGGATGATTTATTATAGCCAAATATACTATGTTGTGTAGGAGGTTTAAGGTTGCATCCCCCAAGGTAGAAGATGATGGGAGAATAGATAGTTAGCATTAGATTATTGGGATTTCTTGAATAATATGGTAAATGATAGAGTTAGAGGCATAGGTTGGGACATTGAGGGTAAGAGATCTTAATTTTTTCATTTTATGATAAGAGTGCGGCAAGGGTTGTGAGGTTGAGGTTAAGGGTAGGATAGGAGAGGGAGTGAGAATAGTGGTAAGAGAGGATCAAGCAAGATAAGTGAAGGGTAAGGGTTGAGAGGGTAGAACATAGGGGTAGGATGTAAAGCACTTGCTTAAAGGGACACGATCATAGTTAAAAGGAGGAATGGAGAGAGAGAGAGAGAGAGAGAGAGAGAGAGAGAGAGAGAGAGAGAGAGAGAGAGAGAGAGAGTAGAGAGAGAGAGAGAGAGAGAGAGAGAGAGAGAGAGAGAGAGAGAGAGAGAGAGAGAGAGAGAGAGAGAGAGAGAGAGAGAGAGAGAGAGAGAGAGAGAGAGAGAGAGAGAGAGAGAGAGAGAGAGAGAGAGAGAGAGCAGAGAGAGAGAGAGAGAGAGAGAGAGAGAGAGAGAGAGAGAGAGAGGAGAGAGAGAGAGAGAGAGAGAGAGAGAGAGAGAGAGAGAGAGAGAGAGAGAGAGAGAGAGAGAGAGAGAGAGAGAGAGAGAGAGAGAGAGAGAGAGAGAGAGAGAGAGAGAATTTAGAGAGAGAGAGAGAGAATTTAGGTGAAGGAATTTATTGATTGGTAGGAAAAAGAAAAGAGGTTGGTTAGAAGAGAGGGATGAAGGTATGAGAACTAGACTATAACTTGGGACATTAAAGTGTGTATAATATATCATATACCTTGTAACATCTTTAACCCCTCAATAAGGGTAGTTATGATATTTGTTAAGGAGTGTGCAAGTGAAGAGATTTAGGATTAGGTGGCATCATCAAGTAGACTACATTGGGGGAGACACAAGAGGTGGTCAATTTTGGTGAGTGACAAACATATAATCATCTAGTAGGGGTTCATTATCAAAGTGGTCATCTTTGTGAGACATGTAGAATGGGACACCATGTGGGGTGGATGATAATTAAGGAAGGGTAATGAGAGAAGGAAGAGGAAATAAAATACATGAATAGGTTTAGTTGAGGGTTCCTAGAAGAGATACATTTGTATGAGGAAGGGATGATCAAAGAAGGAGGGTTAATAATTTCTATCAAATAACAACAAAAATAATTCATCCTTATATACTATGCAAAATTTCAGTAAAAAAAATTATAGTTTTTATTTTTCAATGAAAATATTAAACAAAGATAATCGGGCAGTAAATGGACAATAACCTAATTTTGATAAGGTCTATATGTTGCAATTTTTTTCTAAATACTCAAAAAAAAACTTTTTTTGAATGATTATAAAATTAAAAAATCAAAGTAGAATTATCTAATTTCCGAACATTAGAATGAGAGTTTTTTATTTAGAGATTAAATTTATTTTGAGGATGAAGAAAGGAATAAATAATGAAGGTTAGGATTCACATCAAGTTTGACTCAAACATAAATAGACAATAGATATCTTACATAATTTAATGCACAAATTCCTTTTTAATTATCTATCTTAGGATTCAACCAACAACCTATCATAAATGGGTTTACTTAAATTAATACAAACACACAAAAATTCTCTACCTACTAAATAACAAATTATTTTTCTTTCTAGTTAGATTGTTTAACATGTCTTACTTATACTAAATTATTAATCTAAATGGGACTCAATTGGGAAATGATACCAAAATAAGAAATTGGTTGATTTACTAGAAATTAAATTTATGAATAACAAGATTGTTAAAGACATTTATAAGGTAATAAGAATGAAATATGGAAACTGTATATAAGCTAGTTGATAGAAAATAATAGGAAGGCCCTATTGAAAAACATAGGTTGCTAATAGGAGGAACAAATTCCATTTTTTATTTAAGGAAGTTGGCACACTTGTAAATTGCAACCATGCCTTTATTACATGTATTTTTTAGAAAAAGGGTAGAATAGATAACAACAAACAAAAGAATGCTAAATTTCTTGAAAAATAAAAAATAGAATAAGGATGTAGAATTCCTTGTAGAAAAAATATGAAACGTGGTCTTAAAATACTTCATGCCCCTTGATAGGTGCTTCCACATTTTGTATACATGTTTATTAGAGTAGTGTAACTACAACATTTGACAAAATTGTTCTATCCTTTATGCTTTAATGGATGTTCATGCCATGTTCCAAAGCTCCCATTTTGGCACAAGCTAGGAGGATGCTAGAAAAGGTTGCAAAGTTTGGCTTTACACTTGCCAATTGTATTTTCTTGAAAGTTCCTAAAGCCTTTTAAAAAAAATAGTTTTGTGAATAATCTACAATCAGGGGAAACTTGAGAACACTTTTCTTTGAGGAATTGTGTTAAACAACTCACATGTTTTGTTTATGGTTCCACATTCTACATATCCTACAATCATGGCATTCCATTAGACCACATTTCTTTGAGGCATTTTTTCAAAAAAATTATGTTCCTTGTTTATGCTTCCACATTTTCCAAAATATGTCTATGAGAGTGTTTCCAACAATAATATTTGATAAAAATTCCCTTTCATTAAGTTTTGATGGATTTTCATACATATGACAAAATCCATCTATCTTGTATCCTTTGATTGATTGTGTACCATGTTCCAAAGCTCCCATTTTGGCATAGGTAGAGAAGATGTTGGAAAAGGTTATAGATTTTTGGATTTACACATACGAATTGCATTTTCTTGAAAGTTTTGAAGCCTTTCCAACAAATACCTTTTGTGTGTATCGTGCAATCATGGCATTCCATGAGACCACATTTATTTGAGACACCATATCAAATAGTTCACATGCTTGTATATGCATCCACATTTTGCACACATGTCTACCAAAGCATTTCCAAATGTAATATCTAAACAATCCCCATTTTTTTATGATTTGATGGATGTCCATACGCTATTCCAAAGCTCCCATTTTTTGAACAAGTCAAGAGTGTGCATTGAAAAATGCAAATTGATTTGGTTGGAAACCTATTTTTTACATGTGGTGAAATAATGTGACTTTGTGGGAACAAATTGAATGTGAATGACGAACAAGAATGATGGACAATAAGTGGTACAAGTTTAGTGGGCTCCACATTACCTGCCTAAGAGGTCAATGCTTAGAGTGTGTTGGTAAAGGACGACCATAAAACACATTTGGAGGACAATATGAAATAGTACCCTTTAACTTACAACAAGAACTCGGGCCATAGGCAGTCGACTTCCAAAAAATGTGGTTGATCTTCTATTTAAAATTAAATAAGAGATTCATTTATGGGTAATTTAGGTTAATTAATTAAATAGAGCAATCAGGCGTACATAATTTTTGATTGAATTATAAAATAGAGTGGATTATATTAAATTACGTAATATTATATAAAAAGTACAATTGCACTATAGATAAAAAAATCAAGATAATGTGATTTGTGTTTCCTAAGATCTTGAAATGTTCTAGATAGACATGCATACAGATCAAAATTAAAATATCATTCTTTGCTATATGTTAGATTGAGTTCATAGTTCTAAATCTAGATTAGAACCATAATCTCACTCTACACCCATAAATTTAATCTTTGATGATCTTTGGATTCTACTTAGTAGGTTCTTAGATAAATGGACTACTAAATAATGATATCATCTTTCATAGTCAGGGTTTTTCTATTAAGGTAGTATTTAAAAATACCTCAAAATAGATAATAAAATTCAAACATGCACATAAATTCTAGGGTGAATACTAGTTGATTCACATGCACTAGGATGGATGTGATTAGATGTGTAATATTTCTTTCTTGATTTTAAAATTTTAGTGCAACTTCAAATTATTTCTCTTCTAATAACTAATGATTCTTTATGTGATTGAATGAGTACAATTTGATGTTATTTTATACACAAACTTTACATCAAATTCAAAGATTGTACTTAATTCACTTAGGACCAAAGTATAAAGTGGGGTAGAAGGCACAAATGTTTGATTTTTTATTTTGCATTTTAGTAAATGAAGATCACAATTATGAGGATGACCTTGTAACCATGTACAAATTTGGGTTATAGAACTAGGTATTAATGATTTGAATTGGATAAATAAGTTAATTGGATTATGATTATGTACACATAAGCATAGTAAAATTAACTATTTGAAATTTAGCTCACAAAGACATTATAATAGCTGAAATGGGTTACGATCACGAGAAGAGTTTACTAATAGAAATTTAAAGATTCCTAATGCAAGGACTATTTAATTTGTGAAAAATAAGGCATCCTAGAGGGTAGATTAGTCCAAGAGTAAGAATATTCATGTTCATTGAACTATCTACAATTTTCTTGAGAATTTTATATTGAAATATTAAGTATTTCTTATAATGACAAAACATAAAGTTGTTAAATCAAGATATAAATATGATGCAATTCAAAAAATAATGATAAAACATACTTAATGAATAACATTACAAAGATAACACATTATGTTAAAAAATAACATTAGAATTATAAGTATGGTGAACCAAAATGAAAAATTGGAAGTTTATATATAACTTAGTATGGGGTTTCAAGAAATAAATAGTAATACAAGTAATAATATTGAATATTGAGGATAAAAGATTAAAAAATGTAAAATGTACAACTATAGATTAAGTAATAATGTGAGATAAAATTGTATGTAAATATAGCTTTATGAAAAATAGGTCCTTTACCAGAGTTTAGAAGGTCCCTATAGTGAAAACATAGCCATAAAACATAACAAAAAATCACATAATCCAAAATCCATTGTGTAGATTATCCAACCCTAAGATAAAGGCTATTGACATCATGCAATTCGAGCATAACACAAGCTTTGAGGCATTCTCTCAAATAGTTTAGGTGCCTTGTCTATGCTTCCACATTTTACATTAACATTTATCCATATAACAAAATTCTTTTGTCCTATATCCTTTGATTGATTGCATACCTTGTTCTAAAGCTCTCATTTTGGCACAGGTAGGGAGGAAATTTTCTGAAGCCTTTTCAAGAAATCCCTTTTGCGTATATCCTGAAATCATCACATTCCGTGAGACTACATTTCTTAAGGGCATTCTATCAAACAGTTCACGTGCCTTACCTACGCTTCTACATTTTGCATACATGTCTACCACGGTAGTTGCAGCTACGACATTTGACAAAACTCCATTCGTGGTAGATGTTCCAAATCTCCCAATTTGGCACAGGAAAGGAGGATGATGGCAAAGATTGTGGAGTCTGGCTTTAAAATTTCTGAATACATTCGATTTGAAAGTTTCTAAATCCTTTTCAACAATTGCATTTTGTGCATATCCTACAATTATAGCATTTAATGAGACAATGTTTCTTTAAGGTATCATGGCAAGCAGTTTACGTCCCTTGTCTATGCTTCCACATTTTGATTACATGTCTACCAGAGCATTTACAATAGTAATGATGGATGCCCATACCCTTTTCCAGAGCTCCCATTTTGGCACAGGCCAAGAGCAAATGAATTTGTATGGGGCGAAAACCTGTTTGGTGTTGATGAGGGTAATAAGGGCAGGAGAAAATGGTTTAAAAAAATCAAACTTTGGGTGAGATTGATAGGAATGGGAATGGCACGGTAAAAAATGGTGAACATAATAGATTAAAGGGGCCCACACCAGCCACCTAAGTGGTAAATGCTTAGAGTGTACTGGTTAAGCCCAACCTCTCTCATTCAAGGAAAACCCTAGAGATCTCAATCTAAGATATGCAAAGGAGAAAGAGATCTTGAAATAAGGTTGTCCTAGGGTCTGATTATAGACTAAGGAGGGGTTCACCATGAAGCTAGGGCTTGGAAAGATAAATGAAATGCAATATCTAATGCTTAACCCTAATATGATGCAATACTTCACTAAATGACCTAAACATGAATGTAAATCAAAACAAAAAATTGAGAGATGAAAGGTGTGCACCTAGAAACCTAAAGAAGGTTGTAATAAGCTCTGAAACACTGAAAATGTTGCAATTAAGGCATACTAGGACTCATATTCCACTCTGGGCATATTAGTCCTAGAGTAGAGTTTCTGGCAGTGTAGATTTTGGATCTGCAAAAATCTAGAAATTTCACCTGTAGTGGGACTCATACACCACTTCTAGCATATCACTCCCGTTTCACTTTTTTGAGAATTCAAAGTTTATATCTGCACTTCAACCTCTGCTCTTCTCTTCCAAATTGATTTCTAGACCATAACCTATAAAAATACCTACAAAACTTAATATATACTTGATTTGCTTATAGGGGGTTTTCCTTGATCAAACCCCTAGTTTGGTAAATTAAACCTTGATAGAAACAATGAAACTTGAATGAAAATTTCAACATGAACTCTAACCTTAAGTGTGTCTAAGATTAGGAAATCTGAAAATGTAATGCAACCCTATTCGAATGTGTAAGAATGAGATGCACAAATGAAGCTTGAATGTAATGACTCACTTTGAGAGATGTCAAATCACTCTAAGAAGTTATGATGATACATGTACCTTCCTTAGGATAAAAGTAGAGTGAAAATGGAAGATGGAATCACTTAGGAAACGAGTCATTAGGCTTGGCTTGATGGCTAGTTGCATCTCTCCAACCTAGAATCCATCATGATTCACCATAGGCAACCATAATCAACCCTTGGCAATGCCAGATCTTAAATGAAAGTGAGCTTAAAGACCTGCAAAAACACTTTAATGCTGCTTCAAGACTTCAACTTTACTTGCTCTTGAAACTTGAATGCTCTTGTGAAAGAATGCTTGAAGACTTGGATCTTGAAAATGCTCTAAAAAATGCTTGCTTAGATGAAAAATGACTTTAGGAGTTTGCTTATATAGGCATTTACACCTAATTTACCATTATTCAAATCTCAAAAGTTGACATCAACCAGAATTTTGAATTAAAAGTTCAAATTTCCCGCTCAAACCCTAAAAAATTCCTAAATAGGACTCATATGCCACCTCTGGCATATGGGTCCCACCTAGGGGACTCATACGCCTAAGGTGGTGTATGAGTCCCGCCCTATATTTTGGAGGTGGGTTGTTAGAAATTTTAGTGATTTTGATGATTTTCTCAGGTTTTTAGTTGAAATAAGTCTCGAGATCCATAATAAAGGGTCTTAGGGGCCTATTAATGATGATTTAAAGGGGTATTTAATGCAAGGGTGCTAAAATAGGTAAAAATTAAGTGTGAAATTGCACTATTTTCAAGAGCATACAATTTTCTACACTACAAATAAAAGGCCGCTAGACTTTATTTACAAATTCAGTGGAATTTGGTTGAGACACAACCTTCCCTTGCAAATTTGACCTACTCTCAAAAGAAACAAATTATCACATAGCAAGCTGCATATTACCTTTGTGAAGTGTTTAAGTTCAATTCCAAGCATTTGAATCTAATTTGCAAGCTGCGTTTGCTTTGTGTCTCTATTTTGGGCATGATTTGCATTTGGGAGGCACAATTTGCCTATCCTTGGGTGCATTTTTTTGCCTATCCTTGGCACAAGCAAGCACAAACCTATGATTTTATAGGACACTAGAAGACTAGCATACTGCCATAGAGGCACAATTTTGCTGAAAGAGGCATGATTTTCTATTGAAGTGAACTCAATTTTCATCGAAAGGCCCCATTTTGGCTTGATTTCTTTGTGCATTCAACTGATGTGTTGATCTTTCTTTTGTTGGTAGGATTTTATATTGGAGGCATGATTGTTGGAAGAAAATTTGGGGAGAAACTATTGCTTTCCTAAGTTTTCCCCTAAATATTTAGGTTTCAAAGTTGCGTTGAAGTGGAGGTGGACCCATTTGGAAAGAAGATTGCTGGAAAATTTATCCCATATTTGCTGCGAAGGTGTCTTTTTGGCCTTTATATGCTCTAGTGCTCGCACTAGACATGTGAAGTGCTTGTGTGCTCTGTGTGGTGGCTTGTGTGCTTGACAAGTTGATTTGGAGATTTGGCTTGGTGATTTGGTGCAGGGACCTACCACAAAAACGCCCAGTAAGGTGTATAATTTTTTGCTCAGTTTTTTTTAGATTCAATTACATAATCAACCCTTTTTGCATGATTGCTTCCTTAAGTATTTTGGAAAGGTGAAATTTAATTTCAAGAGGCTTCTTTAGTTATTTTTGAGGTTTCAATATAGTTTGGTGTATTTTTTCTTTTGGTGCAAATTGTTGTCATGGCTACTCCTGATTCAGTTGAACTTTTAACCCCCATAACTATCATACTTGGAAGATGAAAATGTGTAGGTTGCTCCAACCTAAGGTTTTGTGGTCCAAACTGAATGATAAACACCCCACTTTTACCAGGGAGTATGAAATATTTGCTCATAGAAACAAGTGTGATGAACCTATGAGTCTGATAGCTTTACATGTTTTCGATAGTCTTCTTTTTCACATTGAGGAGTGTAATACACCCAAGGAGGTATGGGATGAGTTCAAAAACCTGTTTGGTTGGATCAATGAGTTTCGTGCTTTGCAACTAGAGGCAGAATTAACTTCTCTTTCCCCTGATGCATTTACCTCCATTGATGATTCCCTAGTCAAGTTCAAATCTGTGAGGTCATAATTGGTGGGATCAAGGGAGGATAAAACTAATAAGGAGTCCATTTTTTTATTTTTTCTAAGTTGAGAGGTCCATTTGTATTTTTTTCTTCTACATTCTACTCCACCATGGATGCCTTGGGAAATGCATTCACAATGCCTTCTTTTGAGACATTATGTGACTATTTGACAAGGGAGCAAGCTAAACCCGCCTAGTTAGTGGGGGTCTCTATGAATCATGCATTAGTTGCACAAGCATCTCAAAGAAAAGGGAAGAAGAAACATAAGGCTAAGACAAAGTCTAACGAGTCCTCCACCTCTTCAAAAGAGGATAAACCTAAGAAGGAGAAGTTTAGTTGTATGTATTGTAAGAAGAAAGGTCATGATGGAAACCATCATTATATGAAGAAGATTGATGAGCTTTCACATCTTCTTCAAAAGAACAATATTCCACTGCCCTCATTTGTGACTCCTTCTACAACCTCTCCATCTATATCACCTCCACCTTCATCCAAATGTACACAATCAGGGATGTAGGATTTGTAAGTGGAATGAAAGGTAAAGAAGATAAAATCTACATGGGTAAAGGATATGCATTGGTAACTTCTACAGTTTATTTTGGTAGTGGTAGATGGTTTTTAGATTTAGGAGCATCTCATCACATGGGTTTTACTCCCTATCCTCTTTTGGGTCTTCATCTTAGTAACATCAATAATTCTAAGATTTTATTAGGAGATAGTAAGTTATTGGATGTCAGAGGGGTAAGCAATGTTGAGATTGGTAATGGTTGTTTCAGAGATGTACTGTGTATTCCTAATTTGCACACAAATCTACTTTCTATCTATCAGATTACTCATGGTGAGGTACCTTAGACTGTAGATTTAACTGTAGATTCTATTTTCATTAGAGAGGTTGATACTAGCAAAGTCATTGTTGTTGGTGAAGTTGATCATGAGTCTCGTCTCTATGCCTTTTCTCATTTTTTTGATGATGATGATGATTATGAGCCTCACACCCCTCTTGCTAGTGTTGATAGCAATTCCTTGGGAGAGATTGGTCATTTGAACTTTGGAGTTCTTCGTACCTATATTGATTCATCTCATGTTGCTTCAAAGGCCGGTTCTTTAGAATAACAAGATGTTTTTGATCCTTTAGATCATTCTTTGTGGGACAATTACTTAACAAGTCTTGTGGAGTTGTTTTGTGAATCTCAGATTTCTAATTTGGATGATGCATTTGAGGGTATATATCTTCTTTTTGATGATACTATCTGCATTGTTGTCACACCATTTGTGTCTTTGGAGATTGTTGCTTCAGATTTTCCACATGGTCTTGTTGATCCACTTTCTTCAGTTGAGGTTGGACCTAATTATGATGTGACATTTGGTTACGTGGAGGCACCATGACAGTTTTTCAGAGGCATTATTTATGTTGATTCTTCCTCTCCCTTCTCTTGTTTCAGATTTGGAGTTTCTCTTGCATCAGTGGTTTTTTCTCCCTAAAAGGAGGCATGTTGTTTGTAGACATGGGATATTCTTCAGACTTCTAGGATTAGCACAAGAGTTTCTTCATCATGGGGGGGATCTTCAACATTTCTACTCTTTTATATGGGGGAGCTACATAGTCTCTCTCCTTTTGTATTTTTCTGAGATCAACGATGAGAGTTGTCCTTGGGGGGTCTTGTGAAGTCCTCCTTTCACTTTTTCAGCGTTTTTTTCTCTCTTTTAGAGAGGAGTTTTCTCCCACATGGTTTTTCTCCTTTTATTCGGTTGTGAGAGATTGAATTGCATAACACTTGTGCATGGGTACCTAACATGGCCTTGTAGCAGGGACCCATCTTGCATTTCATTTTGCATAATAATCTCCCTAAGTTTGCACTTAAGGGGGGTGTTAGTGTTAAGTTTTAACTTAGGTTTAATTACTTAATTAGTTTTTCCTATATCGGGTAGTTTTTCACCCATCTTATTTTTCACACCTTTAAAAGGCCCATATACTATGTATTTTACATCTCATCTCATTTTTTGGATATCATCTTGATATTTGGGCAGCATTATCTTCTCTTGTGTATCTATGAGGGTGATTTGTTTTTGTAGGTTGAGTATCCTAGGAAGGAGCTGCCATCTCCTACACTATTTGGATTGGGAATCTTACTAACTGAGATCTAAATTTGGTACTTGGATAGAGTAAAATAAAAATTATTTGACTAGGGAAATAAATTTCTTTTGATTGTTGGTAGAATTTAGGTGGATAACAAAATCTTCATTGCCACTCATGCATAATACTCTTCATGTTCAATGCCTTCCAACAAAAGGTATGAAGATTTAAACTAATTCAAATAATTTATTTGCACTAAATGGGTTGGTAATGTTGGTTTTAGAGCTACTTCTTTGTCTCATTGTATCCAACCTAGGTCTAAAGGTGGGATGGGAATTATTAATCCCCAAACACAAGGTTTATGTTTAATTGCTAAATAGATTATCAAGATGATTATAATTGAAGAACCATGGAAAACTTCATTATGACATATAATAAATATAATTGTTACTAAAGAAGATCTTCTTGCTCCTTTTTTCAAATTAAAGCTTCCTTGCCTATCCAATCAGTTTGGAAAGCTTGAGAACATATTTGTCACCTTTCAAAGTGGAAATAAAAGTCATTATAATATGATTTTAATTTTTCCTCTTCATCTATTTGGTGTCATAAGTACCTAATTTACCATGAATAACCTCTTTCCATTAGCACACCTAAACATAGTTATTATTTTTTCAAGAAAGGGATTTGCCAATTTGCTAATTTATGGGACTTCAATACATTGAGTTGGGCATTTTGACTAGTTACTAAAGGCCATTTTGGTTTGATATTTAACTATAAATATTTTATTATTTTATGTAGTCCTTAATCCCGCTTGAACTAAATAAGAAAATATGTACCCCAACTTCATGCCTTTTATTAGAGGATTGACATTAGTTGTCCACTCACTATTTCTCAAATACCCTTAAAAAAAATCTATCTTTTACTTCTTCTTAGAATGTCCTATATTCCTCATCTTAATATTAAAAAGAGATGTAGATTTAGTCATACATTTTGGGTAAAATTAGGTTCTCAAGTTTGGAAATATAGGATTAGAATTGATGCATAGAGAAGAACCTTCCAGACAGAGTGTGAGGTAAAATGAGGGAAAAGAATGGGATACCCACAAAAAAAACATTAGTCATATGCATTAATCGGACCCCAAATAAAGATTAATTGGGGTATAATGTGTTTGGTGTCCGGTGCTAATGTTAGGAGATTAATATGTAGGAGTGATTTTTAATGGACGCCAAAATGATTTTATAAGGTGCTAACATGAATTAGACCCATTGAATTTTGAGCGGATTTGAATGATAAAATAGTTTTAATTAAATGTTAATAGTGACACATTTAGGTGTTTTTTTTAAAAAAAATTGGTGGTTATAGTTGGCGGATACTGGGACGTTAGGTGGTGACGAGTAGACGACATGTCTAAAAGGTGTCTTTTTGACCCCCACGTGCATATCCAATGCAAGTGCATTCAACTGAATTGCCCACAAGCCAAAACCTTAGTTAGAAGCACTTAACTCGTGAGCGAAAAAAAACCCATAAAATTTTTTTTGATTCAAGATACGATTTGAATTCTACAGTTGTGCGAAGTTAGCCCTGACAGAGAGTGGGTCTACTCCCCTAGTAATCTTACATAATTTAACTTAATTCTTTTAATAATTTCCATCTTTAGGTACGTAGGTATTCAATACCAAAAAACTTTGTAAAATTTCTTACCAAAGATATTGTACGGGACTGTGTGTGTACACTCAAAGCTGGATCCAATGGAATCCGTACTTTACAATGCTCAATTATTTGTACACCTTCATTTGAATGCTCACGACTACGTACTACGAAGACCACCCATCGTAGATGACGGGATGGACTTGAAGAATGGAAACTCATACTTTTGATTTCCCTCCGAGAAAAGTACATGTGAATTAGGTAATGTGTTTGGTACCAATGTCTGTCAGCCCAAAACAACTTTTACCATTCACTGAATATACTCAAATTTCTAAAATAGTTAGTATGTTTTCCACTATTCTTCCATTGTCATAACATGAGATTTTTCTCTTTGACTCTAAATATATGTTTTAGACTATTCATTTCAGATATTTTTCTCTTGTTATTGTCATTGTAGACCTCACATCTCTCAGACATATACGATCAATTGTATGCAGTCTAGTTTGAAGAATATTCAATATAATAGAACATATTGTTGGATACATGACTTAAGGAAGTGACATGTCTAAAAGGTCATGAGTTTTACGTGTACTTAGAAGTTTTTTTTGGTCCCTTTGTGTTTTGATAATTAGCCAGTCAATGCCAATGCTAGTTGTTTCTTCTACTCGCATGTATTTGTTAGCTGGACAGTTTGTATTTTGTAATTCTTTTTTATATTATATAGAAGAAGAGAGATATGAATAGAAGAAGTGTACGAAGAGAGGATATATCAAACACACGATACCGAGGAACACAATACTCAGATGAAAAGGAAAAGAAAAGGAACAAAAAGGCTAGTTAGGCGAATGCAATTCAACCATATAATAGGTCATTCGTCTCCCAATCATGTTCACTGTAATGTGAGGGTGTTGATTGTCCAAAGGAAGAATTGCAAGTGCCGAACCAGGGGTCATACCAAGTTCTTCACTTGGTGAAGAGGATGTATCATTTAAGCTCATTGTAGATGAAAATAAAGAATTTAAATCATTATGCATTGCTTCATCTATTTTTGCTATCGTTGCATCATCATCATCATCATCATCCAAATTAATGACAACAGGAGGATGAAGGGTGATTTCTAAGGATGGATCATGGATCAAAAGCGGAGGTTGTTGGATTGGTTCAATTTATTGCGAAGGTTGCACTGGACTATCGTGTGGTAGGTCAGGAGAAGGAGGATGGTCATCTATTACTTCAAAACATTTAAGATGATTTTAATGTCCTAAAAAATGCAAACGATGATGTAGAATGGAGAATTTCTATTTTTATAATGAGATGCAATGCAAAAATGAAATCTAAATGAAGCTTTCACTAATGTAAGATAAAATGTTTGAGAATGCAAAAACAAAAGAATGTATTGATTGAATGTTAATGCACATGAAAAATAGGATGCAATATGAAATTAGAAATGAAAAGTGCTCAAAAGTTGGGTTCACCAAAATGAACCGTTGATTTTTGGTTCCTAAGGCTTCTCTAACTCTTCTAGGGGTTTTCACCTAAAAGGAGAGAAGTAGGCCAAAAATGCTAATGGTTCATTCAATTTAATGTTATGTGTTATGTTTCCTAACCTAAATGAAGCAAACTAAATTCAATTGAATGATCTAAATGAATGAAAAAGAATGCAAAAGTGCAATTAAAGCTATGTTTGAAAACACACTGTGATATGCAAACAACTAAGTAAATGTAAAAATTATGCAAAACATAAAGGAAAGGGATGAATCTAAGTGAACCTAGATGAAATGTGATGACTCTGGAGTGTTCTAGATGCTGATGGAATTTATTGATTTTTCACAGTGGGACTCATTCGCCCAGGGTGGCGAATTAGTGCTCCTCCTGGTGAAAAACTGTCGGAAGCAAGTTTTTGTTTGTCGGGATCCAAAATATGACAAAATTTAGATTTTCAGTCCTAAGGTGGGACTCATTCACCATAGGTGGTGAATCAGTCCTCTCCCAAATTTTTGAAAAATTAGGAGACAACTCTGCAACACTAGATCTAGAAAAGTCTGCTGGTCGGGTTGTTGAAGTCAATTCTGCAAAAAATGGATAGAAAATCTTCTCCAAGCTTGAAATAGACTTAAGTTGACTTGAAGCACGCAGTTGACTTATAAACCAATCTTCAACATCAAAAATCTTGTCAAATCTACATACCTAGGTCTGCAAACAAACATGCAATAGAGAAAAATGGTTTAAGGTTAGTGAATAGGGATTTGCTTTGGTCAAACCCTATTTTGGTAATCAAACCTTCAATAAAATAATGAAATGCAAAGGAATGATAAACTAACAACATGCAATTGCTATTGACTTACCAAACCCTTGATGATGCAATTCTGAAGTAATGTCAATGGGTGCTTCAAAGTGCTTGAATAGTGCTTGAAAGGATGTTGTAAAATGCTTGAATACTTGAGTGAATAGGTGGATAAGTGAACTTGATGAATGGGGATTGTAGATGTAAAATGAGGTGAAAATCACTTATTTATACACAATTGTGCCTTAGTTACCCATCCATAGCTCATCATAGGTTGACATCAAGTGTTTGTGAATAAAATCCCAAAAGAAAATTTAAAATAATTTGAATTTGGGGCCAAGGGGGACTCATTCGCCACCCATGGCGAATAGGTCCCACCTAGGACCTAAAAATAAGTGTCAGGAAATATGTTGTATTTAATGTTGTTTGTAAGGATAATAGTAAAAAATACACTTAATTAAGCATATGAGAGCATAAAGGGACCAAATAAAGCATGAGAAAGGGATAAATAGTGAAGATGTGCTTAGAAAACTTTGAAAGCTTGTTACAAGACTTTACAACACTTCAAAATAGGGCATGTTGATGAATAAAAATGTGATTTTTAGGTGAATTGTAATTAATAGAGTCTAGAAGAATGTAGAAATGTCTTACAACACTTCACAACACCTTCACAATACATTGTTCTTTGAGTTTTAGTACCTAAATAAGCATGTTCAAGCCATGCTACAACATAAAATTAGAGCAACATAGTTCCAACACCATGAAACAAGACCTAAAAGGCCATACATATATATATATATAACATGTGTGTATACATACATAAATTTAATTGCATCCTAATAAGAATTAGGAGTACCATTGTTTGCACTTTGAAAGGAGAATGATGTTTGTTGTTACCTCACACCATGGACACACAGCTTATTGAATTTGTAAATGAATGTGTACAATGTGGGAAAAAAATTTGGCACCATGACTTGATAAAATCAAACATCACATGGAAAAAAGGAATTGAAGAGGACTAATTGGTTTCATAAACAAGTAGTAATAATTTTTCAATTAGCGAATAAACCCTTCATGGGTCTTGAAAGATGCAGAAGAAAATGATTAACCAGTACCAATGTTTGCATTTTGAAAGGATAGGCAAAGGATACAGGCATATATATCGATCTGCTCTATGAACAAGAGACATGAGACACAAAATTTGTAAATGAATGTGTAAAATATAAATATAACTATATAACTATATAACTATATATATAATGCATTGTACACATTCATTTACAAATTCAAATAGATAGCTTATTGAATTTGTAAATGAATCTGTACAATGTTATATATAAAACATTGTACGTGCATTCATTTACAAATTCAATAAGATGCAAAAGAAAATGATTAACCACTACCATTATTTGCATTTTGAAAGGATAGGTAAAGGATACAGACATATATATCAATCTGCTCAATGAACAAGAGACATGAGACACATAATTTGTAAATGAATGTGTACAATGTTATATATATATAACATTGTACAAATTCAATAAGCTGTATTATATATGATTATACACATTCATTTACAAATTCAATAAGCTGTGTTATATATATATATTTCTTGTACAAATTCAATAAGATGCAAATGAAAATGATTAACCAATACCATTGTTTGCATTTTGAAAGGATAGGCAAAGGATACACACATATATATCAATTTGTTGAATGAACAAGAGACACAAAATATAAAATGACAAATATATGTATGCTGGCCTGATGTATGTGCAATGGAAAGTAGAAAAATATAAAAAAATGCTAGTCTATTGTATTGGACAACCAAACGAAACGTATTTGAACAATGGGTTTCAGTTACAAATTCAAACACACAGCTTATTGAATTTGCAAATGAATGTGTACAATCTTATATATATAACATTGTACACATTCATTTGCAAATTCAATGAACTTTGTTATATATAAATAACATTGTACACATTCATTTGAAAATTCAATAAGCTTTGTTATATATAACTATCATTGTACACATTCATTTGCAAATTCAATAAGTTGTGTTATATATTTAACTAACATTGTACACATTCATTTGCAAATTCAATAATATGCAGAAGAAAATGATTAACCAATACCATTGTTTGCATTTTGAAAGAATAGGCAAATGATACACACATATATATATCGACTCGTTGAATGAACAAGAGACAAGAGACACAAATTTTGTAAATGAACATGTACAATGTTATATATATATATAACATTGTACACATTCATTTACAAATTCAAACACATAACTTATTGAATTTGTAAATGAGTGCACGTACAATGTTATATATATATAGCATTGTACACATTCATTTATAAATTCAATAAGCTATGTTTAATAATTAAAGAACTACAAATTGCATATAATGATGAGATTTTCAATTTACCCATGACCATATTGAAAGAATTGCTACAAAACTGAGGAGAATCCGGTTTGTAGATCTTATAGAATGTTTAGATTTTTGTAAATTACCCTTTTTTGTACAAAATGGGCAAGTGTTTACTATGTACAAGCTCAAGATAATGAAAATAGAAGCTGAGAGAACCAAAAATATTAAATGAACACACAGATTTTTGAATTTGTAAAGGGGTTTGTAAGGAAAAACCCATCACCAAAAAAGACATTCATTTACTTATAAAGTAAAGTAAAAAGATAGTGCATAAATATAAATGTTAAATGCACAACTCATGAAAATAACTATAAGTAGAATGTACAAATCACATTATACAGTAAATGAAAGAAGTTGTGCTATATTCAACAATAATAGGATATTAATTTTAACAGAGGTAGATCGATTACACACTTGGGTTTTCAGAAATGTGCACAAGAAATTAACCAAGGGTTTCATAATAATAATTCCTCACTCACATGAATATAGAAGTGTGTTTTTAGATAGATGCAAAATATTCCAGGCAAGGGTTTCATGAGATTAATTCCTTAAGCACACAAATTTGGAAAAAAAAACAAGCAAGGGTTTTCACAAATATGTTGTATTTTAAATGGGTTTGTTGATTTATGCACATTGTGACATGGGTTTTTTATAAAAAGGTCGAAGTAGACTAAAAAAATATTATTTTGCAGACATATGGTCAAACCCACGGAATTCCTCATCATTTTTGGAGACAAAATCATGACACAATTGACTTTACCAAGTAGCATTTAATCATTTAACCCCCAAAAAAACCCATATTTGGAAAAAATAAATCAAAGGTTTTCACAAAAATGACGTATACTAAATGGGCTTGTCGATTTATGCCCATATTCACATGGAATTTTTATAAAAAGGTCGATACAGACCAAAAAATCATTTTTTGCAAACATGTGGTCAAACCCACAAAATTTCTCTATCATTTTTGTAGACAAAATCATGATACAATCGACTTTACCAAGCTGTGAGTGCGCGGTAAAATGAGAAGTGGAAATTATTTAACCCTCAAAAAACCCATGTCTAAAACACCAGCACCGTGACTCGACAAAATCAAACAGCACATGGCGAAAAGACGTGTAAGAGGAATGATTTATTTCATAAACAAATAGTAATAATTTTTCAATTATCGAGTAAACCCTTCATGAGTCATGAAAGATGCAGAAGAAAGTGATTAACTAGTACCATTGTTTGCATATTCAAAGGAGAATGATGTTTGTTGTTACCTCAAGGTGTGTGAACTAGTAGGAGCCGTGGAGAGCTATCGTCATCTGCATTCGCTTCCATTGCCAAGAACCTTCCAGACAGAGCACACGGTAAAATGAGGGAAAAGAATGGGATACCCACAAAAAAAACATTAGTCATATGCATTAATTGGACCCCAAATGAAGATTAATTGGGGTATAATGTGTTTGGTGTCTGGTGCTAATGTTAGGAGATTAATATGTAGGAGTGATTTTTAATGCGCGCCAAAATGATTTTATAAGGTGCTAACATGAATTAGACCCATTGACTTTTGAGCAGATTTGAATGATAAAATAGTTTTAATTAAATGTTAATAGTGACACATTTAGGTGTTTTAAAATTTTTTTTTGGTGGTTATAGCTGGCGGATACTAGGATGTTAGGTGGCGGCGAGCGAACGACACCTCTAAAAGGTGTCTTTTGACCCGCGCGCGTATATCCAACGCTCCTGCACTTGATTGAATTGCCCACAAGCCAAAACCTTAGTTATAAGTACTTAACCCGTGAGTGAAAAAACCCATAATGTTTTTTTCCAATTTGACATACGATTTGAATTCTACAGTTGCGCGAAGTTAGCTCTGATGGATCTAGGGTCTTCTCCCCTAGTAATCTTACATAATTTAACTTAATTCTTTTTATAATTTCCATCTTCAGGTACGTAGGTATTCAATACCAAAAAGCTCTGAAAAATTTATTACCAAAGATATTGTATGAGACTGTGTGTGTGCACTCCAAGCTGGCTCCAATGGTATCTGTACTTTACAATGCTCAATTATTTGTACGCCTTCATTGAATGCTCACAACTACATACTACGAAGACCACCCATCGTATATGACGGTATGGACTTCTTGAAGAAAGTTAACTCACAGCTTAGAAATTTTTTTGCCACTTGCTTATTCAAAGACCAAAAAGTTCTGTAAAATTTCTTACGAAACATATTGTACGGGACTTTGTGTGTGCACTGCAAGCTGGCTCCATTGGAATCCATACCTTACAATTCTCAATTATTTGTATGCCTTCATTGAATGCTCACGACTACGTACTACGAAGACCACCCATCGTATATGATAGGATGGACTTCTTGAAAAAAGGTAACTCACAGCTTAGAATTTTTTTTTGCCACTCGTTTATTCAAAGACCAAAAAGTTCTGTAAAATTTCTTACCAAACATATTATACGGGACTTTGTGTGTGCACTCCAAGCTGGCTCCATTGGAATCTGTACTTTACAATGCTCAATTATTTGTACGCCTTCATTGAATGCTCACGACTACGTACTAGGAACACCACCCATCGTATATGACAGGATGGACTTGAAGAAAGGAAACTCATACTTTTGATTTCCCTTCGAGAAAAGTACATGTGAATTAGGTAATGTGTTTGGTACCAATGTCTGTCAGCCCAAAACAACTTTTACCATTCACTGAATATACTCAAATTTCTAAAATAGTTAGTACGTTTTCCACTATTCTTCCATTGTCGTAACATGAGATTTTTTTCTTTGACTCTAAATATATGTTTTAGACTATTCATTTCAGATATTTTTCTCTTCTTGTTGTCATTATAGACCTCACATCTCTCAGACATATACGATCAATTATATATAGTCTAGTTTGAAGAATATTCAATATAATAGAACAGATTTTTGGAGAAGCGACATGTCTAAAAGGTCGTGAGTTTTATGTGTACTCGAAAGTAAACTGCCCAGCTAACAAAGACATGACAGCAGAACCTGTTCATCAGAAGAAACAGCTAAGATTGGCACTGACTGGACAATTATCAGAACCCAAGGGACCAAAGGAAAAAGTAATGATATAAAAATATAGAGATTCCAAATGAATGTTACTGACTAAGTCCTTCGCATATTATTTGGTGGTCCCATCTGCTCTAAACTGTTTTTCATTCCAAGCCCCCCAAACCCACAGTCAAGACTTGTTCTTGCATAGCTGTTCATTTTAATTCCAGAGTGGATTAGGGAATAAATTTGATTATGTTATTCAACAGTCTTGTTGTACTGAGATTTTTTTTTGCATTTCTACCTAAAATGAGAAGGGGGGGATATTTTCTAGCTCATGACTGACATGACAGGTGAAAGTTTTAAAAGAAAAAATCCATTAAAAGAAAACGAAAAACTAATGGCCCTTCTGTTGTGAAGTGGCTTTTTGTATTTTTCTGCACTGTTTTGATTTGTTGTCATCTGTAATTTTAAAGATATCTTAATCAATATTAATAAGCAGCTGAATTTAATAGACTAATTAGATTATATTGTTAGTTTATGTTATTGTAGACATCCAAATTTGGACACTTAATTTATCCAAATTTATCGCTTTTCATCTAAACATCCTCTTATCTGAGTTAATTAAGTAATATTACTATTATTTAATTAATATCTTTAATTCTACCAAATCCCTAAGGTATTTAATTAATAAATACCTTACCCTCCGTAATCCTCTTTTCATCAAATAAATTAAATAAATATTACATTTATTTAATTCTTCACATGTCATTTTCATCTAATCCTAATCCATCTCCTAATCTCATTAGGGATGTGCACATGCCTAATCCTTGATTAGGATGTGTCACATCCTCCAACTTTTGCAAAGTTGGCTTCAATCCTCATTTATCTTCTAATTATAGATTAATTAAGCCTAATCATTTTCCAAGGAATTTTTAATTCCTTTTTATTTGTCCTAGATTCCCCTCTTAAATGTGGTTTTTAATTCACATTCCATCCTTTCAGAACGGGACTTCTCTCCACATGTGACCCACCTTGGACTTGTCACATCTCCACACGTGACCAAGTCCCACCTTTTTGGAGCCCACCTTTATCCTCTAGATATCTTTATGAATGTGAATTTTAGAATTCACATTTTATCTAACCACCTTTCCTTTTTCCCCATCCTTGGATTTTTGAGGAATTCTAAAATTCTCAAAATGTCCTCACTCCCACTTGGGGACAAGAAATCCCTTTTTGTGGAAATCTCCTCACTCCCCAAGGTGCATGTCCTTTCCACCTCATGTACCTTCTTGACACCTCACTTACACCTCATATCCCCTTGTCCACTTCACCCTCCACATGTCAAGATGTGAGGGTTTGTGGGTTCTCAACCCACCATAGCCCTTCATCTTGGCCTTGTTAGAGCAATCTTGACCGTTGAATTCTCTAGAGAATTTAAATTCTCCTATAAATACCCCCTCTTCTCAAGGGCATTTCCAACACTTAGCCATCTTGCACCATTATGCTGCCAATTTGCATTCTCAACACTTTGCACTCTCATAACTACATGCTGTCCATTTGAATCCTCAAGCCTTTTTCAATCATTCCACCACCTTTGTTCATCATTTTGCATATTGAAGCTTGCATTTTAGACATTCAAACAATCATCTAAGGAGCACACAACCAATCCAAGCAAGGGCCAATCAAAGAGGTATCAACAACAAGGGAGGTAAAAATATTTGTGTTTCATTTTATTTGCATTCCTTTTCGTTGAACCACTATTTTGGCTAATCTTGAGGTGTCCTTGGTATTTTGTTATTCATGTTTTTTAGTTAGTTTTTGCACATTTAGAGCAGTAGGAATTCCAAGGTATACATTTCTGGCACGCCCGGTGGGACCCACACATGGGTCTTGCATTTAATATTTCTTTGAGTTAAGGATTTTACAGGAAAAGCTCGTAGAAATGCGGTAGCGCCCTCGCAGAAGTGCGGTAGCGCCCTTCACAGAGTTGCGGCAGCGCCCTTTATAGAGTTGCGGCAACGCCCTTCACAGAGTTGCGGTAGCACCCTCGCAGAAGTGTGGTAGTGCCCTCGCAGAAGTGCGGTAGCGCCCCCACAGAGTTGCGGCAGCGCCCTTCACAGAACTGCGGCAGCGCCCTTCACAGCACAATTTGGAGGGTAAAATGGGCGTTTTGGCTTCGTTTTTGCTTTAGTTTTTTGCTATATTCACGTGATAACTCTCTAATGTTGTTCTGGCAGGAATATTGCTATTTTTCACTAACGTTTTTGTAGTATATTGTGGCAAAATTTG
>VDFB02179005.1:0-30759 GCA_007258455.2 Sequoia sempervirens
TCTTGCATATGAAAAAGGAAACTAACAATATTTCTCCATTCCTCAAATTCACCTTATGGTAGCCCTTGCAAACAAACCTAGCAAAAACAGTCCTCATGTTTCCTTTGGTATCATCTATATTAAATTATGACCTAGCTGCCACCCATAGAGAATTTAAATCAGACATTGGACTAGCTACGCAGATGTTTCCATCCCCGGAAACAACATTTTGAATTTGACATCCAACAATCCTTCTAGGCTGCTCCACCAGAGGTTGAGCATGCTGAAGCCTCATGTTCAACATACTTCACAAAACATTGTTTTCCAGTATCTAGAAGTTTGGTCAAGGTTATTGGTCCAACTTCCAAGATACTTAGCTCAAGCACATGATTAGCAGAAACAGCAGGTTGGTAACACATGCCTTTGAACTTAGTTTCTATACCAAATTCAGTATTGCCAACTAAAAGCTTTTCTTCAAGAGACCTTGATTTCAAGTTTAAAACATCTTGAAGCTTCGATGTATGAAACCATATCATGTCATGTGGTCCTTTCAAATACAAAGAGTAACGGTTATTGTCTACAAGTTATTCATGTTTATTAGGACTCTTGTCAATTACACTATACAAAAGTGACTTATACAAAATATGCACAGTTCCAGACATGTTCCATGGAGAAATTCTGCCATATAACATTTGCATTGACACTTCCCTCAAGTCTTTCTGCTGCATAATGACCCATTCCCTGCTCAACGTGTTAATTTTATCCTCCAACTTTGTTTTGTCATTTGTATTGTCATTTACAAACCTTGAAGAGCATCCATCAAACTCCCATGCATTTTCTATTGAACGTTCTGGTCCTGTGAATGAAGAGAAACACCCATCAGTAGACATTGTAACAAGCATTTGAAAACATTTTTGTGCCTACCATATTATTTCTCTCAGTATCAGCATTAGTTTTTGTCTCACATAAACCTCATCTTTCATTTTCTTGATATAACCTAGTCTTGACTTCGCAATTTTCTTCTTGTTTATGAAGAGATGTTGTACCTTCATTGACCAATTCACTGAAATATACCCACTTAGTTTTTTCCCAAATTTTTCACACAAACTTCACCTATTAGTGTTAGCCCATCGTAAAGATAAGCAAACTGGAAGTAACCCTTCACTTTCTGATCACCCAGATCCCAAAGTGGGCAAGGTGAGAGCATACGATGTAAGGGGATTTGAATACAAAAGTAAAACCAAATCTGGAAGTACAATGAGCTATTGGCAGCAAGCCAACCAATAGAGAAATGTAAAATACTTGGCAACAAAGCCAGCCACATCCACTTTTCAGTGGGCTGCGGAAAAGTAAAGTAAAGAACTTGGCGGCATAACCAGCCAATTCCACTTTTCAATGGGCAATAAGAAAGTAAAGAGAACTTGACCACTTCTTCAACGGGAGTGTCATACAAAATACCGAAAATGGAAAGCTGATCAGTACTACTATATCAACATTACAAAATGGAGTCTAATACAATATATCATGAGATAACCAGACTATATGAAAACCTAAGTATCAGATATCCATCCCTAAGATATTATAATGATAAGGCATCATGAAAATATGAGAATACAATGAAAATACCAGGTCTGATGCACTGCAACAATAGTCTGATATGACAGGGCAGCGAACTGGAAAACTTAATTAGTCATCAAGAAAACATCATAACTTCCTCCAAACACCTCAAAATGATCCCAAATCAGTTGCAGTGGACGAAGCAAGACTAGTCATCCAACCTCCAACTGAGAAACTCCCTAAAACTGGCGACTGAACTCCAAAATGAATCCCCAGGCAACACTTGCAAACTATATGGCCTCCCAACAAGGGTGACCAGCTAGGAAAAACCAACCACTCCACCAAAAATCATGAAACTCCAAGCAAAGGGGCGCCCAAGAGTGAGGAAGATAATGAACCAATGCCCACAAAATATTATCAACTCATCAGGATAGCGTGAACATAAACATGCTTCAGCCCTTCACAAACCAGCAACTAGAAAACTAATAAAAACACTTTGAACTGATCATCAAACTGAAAACTAACTCACACCCACACCAAAATGTCAGAAAACATAAAAACCCACAATATCGAAAAACATGAAAGAAGCCATGACCAATGAAGCTCAATCTGCAACCTCTAAATGAAAAAGCATCCACTGTTCAACTAGGAGTTATCTTGTAAACTCGAAACTAAAGAAGAACTAGGAGGCGTATCAACCTCGAAGCAAGAGCCTGAAATGATTTCAGCAGAACATCATTATGATAAAAATGGATAACCAAATGAGAGGGAGAGGGGGTGTATTTATAAGCTCAAGCCCAAAAGTTCAAATTCTCAAATCCCTCCAAAATGGGATCCCCAAAAGATGAGTAATATAATATTCATTAAAAACCTCTTTGACTTATCAAACTTGGTGTCCAACTTTACTTGCATCAATAAACCTTTTAAAATTGCAATAATCTCGAATATTGGATTCCAAATATGAGGCCCACTTTTTAAAACAACTTAAGTTATAAATCCTAGGCATGGGGGCCAAAAAGCAACATTAGAAAATAACATAAGTTATTAAACTTTCCTTTTCTGAACTCCAAGAAAATTGGAGAAGCCTTTGCTAATACTGCACTGCCACATTGCCAAAAATAGCAACTGAGTGTTGAATTGCTGCCAAACGACATTGCCAAAAATAGCACTTACTATAAATAGCATTCTACTAAAAATAGTGACTCCAAACAACATTTGAGCACATTCTGAGTAGCCATCGTAACTTACTAAAAAAAGTAAGTCCAGAAATAGTCACTGATGGAAATTCATGTGATAGCCCATTGAAGCCCTCTAAAAACCTAGAAAGACCCAGAAAACAAATTGGCAAACTCCTACAACCATCCCCCAAAAACTCAAAAAGATACCTCCTAGAAAATAGGAGACCGTAATTTCGCCTCCAACTAGCCTACGGGTCTACAAAATAGGCTTAAGGTCTCAAAAAGGACTAGTGCTAAGAAGGGGACATTACATTCACTCATCATAATATGTAGGAACATGCTTAGAATCCATCCCCAATACAAATTTCACATCAAGGTGCTTATGACGATAATTGTCGGTGTTCAATTGAGTGAATAATTCAAAATCATTTGTAATTCCAACCACTATGCCCTCTCCTGCAATGAGACCATTAAAATCTTTGTCAACAACTAGGAAAGACTTATCCTCTTGTTCAAACTCACCATTCTTTTCTGCTTGTACATGTCTTAACCTTTTAATCAAGCATATGTTATTTCTCCATGCTTCTCTCAAAATTGCTATTCCCTAAGACTCTGTTGAAGCAACTAACCAATCCATCTCCTAGGAAGTGACTCTTTTGTGGCACAAAACATCCATCCGTGCTTGTTTATCTTCTCTTGTCTTTGCATAGAGATGTAATGTTTTTATTCCAATAAAAATATAAAATTTCCTTTCATCTGACTTACTTGCTTTAACTGAAGATAGTGTTCTAGTTACATCATATTCAAGACATCCTCAAACTATGATAAGCTAGTTGCAAAACTTTCAGTATCATTGAATATAGAGCACTAAGATAACGGATTTCCATCAAAAGCATAGGTTGAGTCCGCTTTCAATGTTGCAAGAGATAAGGGACCAAAATCAAACTTTTGAATATCCCTCATCAAAGATAAACAACCTCCTAGATCCCATATCAAAATGTATAGGCAATTTTGGACAAAAGAATTTTTGTACCCCTCCACATTTTCCATATAAAGATGTTTTTCATGACGGAAAATGTGAAATAGATCTATGCTATTATTCCCATACCTTGAGCTGAAATGATGGGAGTAATTAGAGTCCTTATCTTCTTTAGGGTTAGATCCTTTTGAGAGACTCACTCCAACACAAGCACTCTTGTGACTTAGAATCTCAACATTAGAATTAACTAAAACATCCTCCTCACTTGCATGCTCCTCAACACGGTGAATCTGAAAATTAATTACTTGCTGGAACAGCTCTCCTTTTGGTAGAGTGATGGGTAGTTCATGGGTTGGAACTCTTGTTTCTATCTTAGCCTCTTTGTGTTCAACAAGCAATGCTTTTTCCACCTTAACTTATCAAACTTTTGCTCTGTGTTTGACTATTCTTTGGGGTTCTTGGACTCATGCTCATTAATCTCCTTCTTAGTAACTTCTTTTCATTTTCATTCTGACCTTTCCTCTTTCTTCACCAACGCCCTTGTTCTTCCTCTTCTTGAGCTCCTCGTCATCTTTAATTCATAGAACTCATCAAAAGATAAATCATTACGAATTGCTTGACTTAAAGAATTATATTCTTCATGATACCTCGCCATGTCAGCTTTTGGGTTGCTCCTTCTCAATTGGACCTTCTCTTTCCCTTCAAAAAAGTTGGGCTTGGACTGTCTTCATAGGAGGGTTTGTTGAGACCCTGTCTTGAATTGCTCCCTTCTACCATATTCTGATTTTGATCTAGTGGCATTCCATTGATGATTCACTTCCCTCAAGATCCTAACTATTTCCAATCTAGACTCTCTCATGGAGGATTGAAACTCTCTAGCCAACTCCCTATTTTCATGGCTAATGACATCTGAAAGGTTTGCCTCTTCACCACGATTATTCATGATTCCTTCTTTCCTTTTTCTTTTCCCTTGCATGAATCTGTTGAATTTTGTGATCAGATGTAAATGCACAGAAAATTAAATTCAAATCAGACACAATAACACAGCAGATACCCTGGGAAAACCCTCCACTTGAGGGAAAAACCCAGCAACAAAGATCTCTCTTTTATATATCAATAATGGCAACAATTCGCTTTACATTGAGGCCAATCACAAGGCCAATATTCAACATCTACACTAGATGCACAACAGATAATAATCTGCCCTCCCTCTACACTAGATGCACAACAGATAATAATCTGCCCTCCCTAAATCTGCACTTACAGAGATTCGCAAACTGATCTTGGAGATGAATCGCCCTTGAATGAAGGAGAGAAAAAACAACTTACTTAATCGCCACACAAGGAGAGAAGTGATCTCTTATAAATACTTGGCTATAAGAGATCTCACAAGGTCGGCCTCAACACAATTTACAAATTGAACAAGTCGGCCAATATAATTTACAAGGAAAGGTCGGCCCAGAATAATAAATGCCTCTTCACAAGAGGTCGGCCTCAAATCATAACAACACATTAAATGACTTCTCATGTCGGCTATACAAGGTGAGGATGAACAATGACAATAAAGTAAATTGAATAGCCAACGGCTATAAATTCAATTTAAGACTTTCTCGAAAGAAGTGAGCTGGAAGGATCAACCGAAGCTGCAATAACATTAACACTCCCTCTCAGCTAGGGAGAGAACTTCCAGCTGAAGACAAATCATCTACCACCATTGCCTGCAATCAAATATAAAGAGAGATATATCACCTCAATGTGATATTAACCATCACATGGTTAAGTACTAGTGTTCATCACTTGCGTGATGATGTCACCTCAATGTGACTTTCACCATGGCTCTCCCAGAGGGTGAAACACAAGCACAGAAAGATCATCACGGACTCTCTCACGTGATGTTGTCATGGAGTCACACACATGACATCCACCATGACTCAGCTCAGAGGGTGGAAATGAGGGCTTTCACCTCAAGTTCTTCCGTCACAGAAGAAAGTACAATAGTAAGTACAAGTGTTCATCACTTGCGTGATGTTGTCACCTCAAGTGACTTTCACCATGACTCTCTCAGAGGTGAAACACAAGTACAAGATATGTCATGGAGTCGCACACATGACATCCACCATGACTCTCTCAGAGGGTGGAAACGAGGGCTTTCACCTCAAATTCTTCCGTCACAGAAGAAGATGCATTAACAAGGGATTTCACCTCGAACTTCTCTCACAGAGAAGGACTCATTAAGCAAGGCTCACTGATACTGAGACTCATACTCAGTCAAGGCTGGATTCTCCACCATACCAAGCTTGTCTCGAAAGTACACGAACTTTACCCTGGCGAGAGGCTTGGTGAGAATATCTGCCGTCTGCTCATCAGTGCTAATGTACCTCAACTGTACAGCCTTTCGCAGTACCATATCTCTGATGTAGTGGTACTTGATCTCAACATGCTTGGTTCTGTCATGAAACACAGGATTGACAGAAAGCTTCACACAACTCTGATTATCACAATGAATAATGGTGGGCTCTATTGATTGTCCAAACAATCCTGCAAGGAGCTTACGAAGCCACACTGCTTCTCGAGTTGCCATGCAAGCTGCAATATACTCGGCCTCTGTTGTACTCAATGCTACAGAAGACTGCTTCCTGCTGCACCAGGAGATCATAGCAGAACCTAAACTGAAGCAACAGCCAGAGGTGCTCTTTCAATCTGAGACACAACCTGCCCATTCAGAATCAGTGAAACTAAGTAACTCTAAGTCTGCATCTGAAGTATACATCAATCTATATCCAACTGTGCCACGCAAGTATCTCAGGATATGTTTAGCTGCAACAAGATGTATCTATCTTGGATCACACATGGACTGGCTGAGTGCACTCACTGCATAGCAAATATCAGGTCTAGTGATAACTAGATACATCAAGGATCCAATCAGCTGTCTATGCAATGTAGGATCCGCCAACTCTGAACTAGCTGCAGCCTCCATGGATGTAGACATGGATTTGCAATCCATCATGCCAAAATCTCCTCAATATGACAATGGTGTACTTCCCTTGACTTAGAATCATACCATCTGGTTTCTGCCAGACTTCTAAGCCAAGGAAGTAATGCATGAGCCCAAGGTCCTTCATCTCAAGTTCAGAAGTCAATTTCTCGAAGTAGAGATTTGGGTCAGCATTATTTTTCAGGAACCCAACCTTGATAGGAACTGATCAGTCCTTTCGTACCATGCACGAGGAGCCTGCTTAAGACCATACAAGGCCTTCTTCAACTTGAAAACATGTGACTCTTCCCATGTACCTCGAAACAGTGAGCACAGGAGCAATGTAATCAACTCCCTCTTTCTGTGAAAATCCACGAGCTATGAAACTTGCCTTGTACTTCTTCACTGCTTTCATCTGCATCTTTAAGTACGGGCTGTCCTCTCAGAACACTCTATTTTCACAACATTGCAATCTTCACTTCAGCAAGTCACTGAACTCCCTCTGAAGGTTAAATCTTCCTTTTCGAAGAGATGTCTTCAACCATCCACTCGGTCCCATGACTGCATGATGTGTCTTCATGCTTCAACCTACAGAATGCAGAAAGCAATCCCTTACACTTCTTGGTATGTCATGAAAGCATTAATAAGAGATTACTAATAGTTCATGGAACTCAACTATCTTGAAGAGAAGTACTATTGCTGGAAGCATACATGATTGACTATCTCAAGGTTTATAGCATGAACACATAAGGATTTATAAAAACATGAATAAGTAACTCAATTTATAATAGAAATATATCAAAGAATCAGAATGAAGGAATAAGAAAAACTTATCTTTATTGAATTCTGATATAACTATTTCTTCCATCTTTTACTCCTTTCGAGAATGCTAAACTCAGCATCAACAAAATACAGTCTGCACAACTACAGATTCCTTGCATGCAGCCAGCATGTTCAATATAGGACCAGCCTTCTCAAGGCACCATCGTAGTCCATGAACATGGAGAAAGATATCGATGTGATCATCACAACGAAATTGCATTTCACTTTTCATCTCAGAGTCACACTCTGAGATCTTCAAGAGATTAGCATAAAATAACTCGCAATGAATAAATTTAGATCTTCAAAGGATCTTTACGCTAGAGAGCACAAATACAATCTCCCTATGCTAAACACACAAAATCCAAATAAATGAAATAACTCAGCAACCTGAAATTCAACCTAGAAGGGTGATTTCAAACAGACAAAGAATACTTATCTCTTCATAGAGCAACTTCTTCATAGCAGAAGCAAATATAACCAAGGCAAATCTGGCCTTGAGTCCGTGAGTCTGGAGAGGTATCGAGGGATATGCTTCTCTCGCAAATATGCATAAGTAAACACATACCCGCCATCAGAATTTAGCCTCAGCATTTACTGAGGAAGCTGATTCTAATAATGCCGGCACCATATACCATCCAAGCATGAAAGTGACCATTGCAGCGGGTGACCATTTGGCATGATACCCTTCCTGGCTATGGCACAAAGCTTCAACTCCTGACCGCATCGAAGTTTAACTATGATTATGCCCCTCTGTTCGATGAGGTCGTAGTCGCTGGCAGCACGGGTGGTGACATCAATGGGAACAACGTGGGGATCAGAGGAGTCGAGGTCGAAGCTGGTGACATCAAGGGTCCGGTCGCCTTCATATTTGGCGTGGGGTTAAGTTCAACGAGGCAGTTGTGGCACTGTCCGTTACCATCACACTTGTCGTAGTCGCGTGAGAAGCTCATCTCCTTTACGTGCTTAGAGGTGAAGAGGTCCAGCCTGTGCGCGATGAACTCGTTGATGGGCACCGACGAGTTGTTCTCACCAGGTATATGGCAAACGTCGGCACCTCCGCAATCATCACCTGTCGCAAGGCATACGCGATACTCACGTCTTAGTGACAGATCGCGGCTTCAACAATGGTGGCGACAAAAGGATTTAGAAGATAACAATCGCGCCCAATAAACTTGTCGTTCAATCTGCCACATGCCCGAAACTAGCAGTGGAATGAAGGCCAAATGATATGAGCCCGATCTATGAAAGTGGATCGCTGAAGGATTGCAATTCCCTCGTATTACACCGACCCTGACCACATCGTTCGAGGAAGATGAGGTCCGAAACATTGCAGATAAAGAACACAGGCACAAAATGCTATCTCCAAAATGAGAAGATACCTCCATGATTGCTTTGCTCAGATTCTGAACACAAATTATGCTATCTGCGATCTATTTCCTTCTATAGAAGATTCACTATTTAAATTACATCTGATCAGATCTTACATCAACCCGCTCTGATACCATGTTGAATTTTATGATCAGATGTAAATGCACAGAAAATTAAATTCAAATCAGACACAATAACACAGCAGATACCCTGGGAAA
Source organism: Sequoia sempervirens (assembly GCA_007258455.2). Classification (NCBI taxonomy): domain Eukaryota; kingdom Viridiplantae; phylum Streptophyta; class Pinopsida; order Cupressales; family Cupressaceae; genus Sequoia; species Sequoia sempervirens. The sequence goes on from VDFB02179005.1 coordinate 9,076, forward strand.
ACCCTCCACTTGAGGGAGAAAAACCCAGCAACAAAGATCTCTCTTTTATATGTCAATAATGGCAACAATTCGCTTTACATTGAGGCCAATCACAAGGCCAATATTCAACATCTACACTAGATGCACAACAGATAATAATCTGCCCTCCCTAAATCTGCACTTACAGAGATTCGCAAACTGATCTTGGAGATGAATCGCCCTTGAATGAAGGAGAGAAAAAACAACTTACTTAATCGCCACACAAGGAGAGAAGTGATCTCTTATAAATACTTGGCTATAAGAGATCTCACAAGGTCGGCCTCAACACAATTTACAATTTGAACAAGTCGGCCAATATAATTTACAAGGAAAGGTCGGCCCAGAATAATAAATGCCTCTTCACAAGAGGTCGGCCTCAAATCATAACAACACATTAAATGACTTCTCATGTCGGCTATACAAGGTGAGGATGAACAATGACAATAAAGTAAATTGAATAGCCAACGGCTATAAATTCAATTTAAGACTTTCTCGAAAGAAGTGAGCTGGAAGGATCAACCGAAGCTGCAATAACATTAACAGAATCTGCATTACACAACCCCACAAGCTAGCATAAAAGGTGGCTTTGATACCAGAGTGATGTTGCTAGTGTTTACTTCTATGATCCAGCTTAAAAAATTCAAACAGCAGCTATCAAAACACTACTAAACCCTAGTGTATGATATTCAGGGACAACAGATAACAAATTCACCCCACAAATATACTCAAAATAGCATCAAGTCACTATTAAAATTTGCAAATGACAACAAACTTAGATCTGGAAAGAAATGTGCACTTCTTAATGACAATATTGTTAATTTATTTCACAAGAATACAACTGCAGTACATTAAAATTACCATCAAATCAGATTCTTTTCTAATCCCTTCACAGAATGAGCGATCAAGTTTTGACAGCAATCTCATGTGCAAGAGCAATAGGTGCCCAGATCTTATTTGTAATGGACGATTTGTGTGCTTGCATGATGCCTTATGGTTGAATTGAATCACAGTAAAAGTTGCCTCTCCATTTGTTTGACTAAACCCTCTAGGGTTTCAACTGCTAACTCCTTCCAGTGTTGGTATTTATTGACACCAGCTATTGATCAAGCATTGGAATGTGTGTTTGGCTCACAGCAGCACTTCAACAGAGTTAATCACCCTAAGTGCATGCAGATCTGCAACTTCTGTACTTGTTTTGACCAGTCTTGGCCGCTAGTGTTTTCTGGGTGAAGGTAATTAGATCCTACTAAACTCCTACTCTTTGATACCAAACCTGCACCTTGGGTTTGATGCCATAATTGTACTTCTAGGAACTACATCAGAGGGGTCTGAGGGTGATGATTGATCTGCCCAATCCACTAGGCCCCCTGGAGAAATAGATTAATAGTTTAAAATATGATCTAACTACAAAGCACAGTCAAATCAGCTCAGAAAAACACAACACTCGCAGGGTTTTTGTCCTACCAAAAGTACTGACCTGAGGGTTTTGTTCCAAGCAGTGCAACAATGTGGATTGCTCCAGAAAATTCACCTTAAAATGAGATGCCCAAAATGAAATAGTAGCACCACCTAAATACTTGTTTGAAATTAGGTCCTAGGGCCCAAATATTGGCACCCAATTTAAATTAAGCATTTTATTTTATTTTATTATTTTATTATTTAATATTATTAGTATAGTTTTTTTTAAACACTTATTATATTAAAATAATAATATCACCCCAGTTAAGTGGAGGGGGCATGCAGGTTGCATTATAAGTTCACAATAGGAATTCTTGTTCCCAATCTTTATTCAAATCGTAAAAATCTCATTGAGTTTCTTCATAATAATGTTGACAATATTATAACTTTCTTATAATCCTTTATTCTCACAATATTTCCATTAAAACTATTATTTCTGGTTTTTGGCTAATTTATCATTAAATTATTAAAGCTACCATGATAATATTGACCTTGAACCCTCATTCTTCATTCCAATATAATTCTTTCATGGTGATTCAAGCTTATTGCACCAACAAAGAATCTCTTATAACTTCTTGTTTGTAATTGTCTCAAGGGTGTCTCCTCTCATGTTATTCACATTCAAAATATCCTATCACCCATACCATATAATCAAATTTTAATGTGTACTCCATCCTTCTTTGTGTCATCTTTTCTCATATTTCATTTTTTTCTCATTTTCCAATCCTTACCTTTTTACCCTTGACTACTCCCTCTATTTAATGAGCAAAGTCTACAATCTACAAGGTTGCTAGGAGGCCGGTACTAGTACTGGTATGGGAGACTAGTACTAATATTGATACATCTATTTTTGAAAAATAGGAGACAAGGGAGGGTCCTTGGAGACACCATTTTTTTTATATAATTTATTAATTTATTAATTTTCCCTACAACAAACCTTACTAGCAAGCACCACAACAAATCATACAACTTCAACATTTTCCCTTTAGAGAGGCCATTTTTTTGCACATCAAATCTTGGTAGCAAGCACTAAAACTTCAACATTTTTCCTTGGGTAGTTAGTCTTACTATGGCCCTCCTCTTGACACTTGGCACACCAAAGATGAGATCAACTCTGAAAAGTACTTACAGACAATGTATGAAGTTGAGTGGCCATATTCACAATTTGTGCTCCCAGACATGTGTTGACACTTTATTAAAACTTCAGCTGCCTCCATACACAATGCGGCTTCTAGTACTTTGCTTTGGTCAATGTATGTCTTTTGGGACAATGATCTTTGATATGGACCTAATACCCTTCTAATGAACCATTGCGCATGTTGCATGAATTGTAATTCATAATACAATTTAGATACTGGTCTATTAAATCATTTATCATATGCACAAATGCTTTTAGTTTGTTCTTGCTTAATCTCTTCCGACACAGCAATGCACTACTACTTGAACTAAATAATGTCAAAAGTCAAAACCCTTAGGAGATGAAACCCTAGTTGTGTGAAAAAATGCAACTGCCAAATCAAAATAAGCTTGCATGATGGAAATGGTGGTAAATAAGCTTTCGTGACAAGCGAAGAAGGACGAAAATGATATCATGCATTGTGATTGAGGGATTTTTATGTTTTATGTGTTTGAGATGTTGAATTTAGGGTTTTTTAATAGGAAATGCGAGCAAAACGTTTCACGCATTTTGAGACATCTTCGTACCCATTTCCAATATGGGAAACACATCCTGATTCCTGAGACATCTCCCAAGGGGTCAAAGACGCATCTCCCTACAACCTTGACAATCTACCTTCTTATCATTTTCCCTTGACTTCTCCATCTATTTGATGAGCAAATTCTATAATCTACCTTATCATTTTTCTTCATCGTATTGAAGGATAATTGAGTGTGATCCAAAATGTTGGTGCAAAAACATCCACCACACAATTATTACCAAAAGCACTTGCAAATATTTACATGTATCATGGAAATACCATGTCCCCTTCTCAAACCTGATCTTTCTAGTGACCGTTGGCCTTTTCTTTGGGAACCCGAAGGCTAGTCGGAAGATAAATTAGGGTTTCCTATTTTTGAGGAGGTCCTTGTTCAGGGATGATGGATTCAATGGCGGATTCCTTCTGGGTTTTCAGAGGGCTTCGCAATGGTATGTTCATCTCAGCTTTCAGAACACTTTTTGGAATTTACTATTTTTAGTAAATTCTATTTTTGGCAGCTTTCCAGATGAGTTCAGCTCGGTTGACTTCCTGCTTCAGTTTGGTCAGATGTCTAGTTCAGTATTGGCTTCAGGGCATCTTCGGAGGGATAAGTTAAGTCATTTAATTAAAAAGTCACGTTTAAATATTATAATTTAACGTTGACCATGGGCCTAGATTAATGACTTAAAGATGTTTTTAAAAAAGGGGTTTTGAGGGTGGCGCCTCATTAAAAGATTATTTTAATTATTGTCAAAGTCAAGCAAGCTTATGTTGGGCGCACTTTTCAAAGCATGGCATTTAATTAAAATATCAATTATTAAACCTTGAAGGAGAAGGTACGCCCTTTTGAGGAGATTAGGGTTTTTGACTTGAAAGTGACTTTAGGGTTACGAGAAGTCGAATGGAAAATTATATAAGGAAGGAGTTGAGCATCATTTGATTATCTTTGGATGACTATACTGTTATGCTGCCGGATTGGCTCTGGAATCGCTTCGAGGAATGAAGGCCTCCTAGCTTGGGCATCACTTCGTGTTTGCAAGACAACATCTAGTGGTGATTTATTGTATTGTGAGTTGCATTTAAGTTCGTGCATTGTATTTCAGCTTATTGCATATTTAGATTAGATTTGGCATGTTTCAGCATATTGCATTATTGTAGACAGCAGATTTATGTTTCAAATCATATTTCGAAAAAGACACAAAAATTGCATATGGGTATTAGCTCATTTTCTTAGTCTAGGAAGGGCGCTACAAATTGTCAAGTTTCAGATTTTTCTATGTAGTATTGAATTTTTAAAGAGAGGTCAACTTTTCCAGTTTGGCCGTACCTTTTGAAAATTGCATTGGAGTCCGTGCAAATTAAATTTGAGTCATTGTGATCAGTCTTAGTGTCTCAAGTTGGTCGCCTATATCTTTAGAGAATAGTGCATCTTATTTCGAAGCATTCGGGCAACCTATGAGAAAGTTATGAACAATTTATTGATGTTGTAAGCTACTGGTTTTTATTAAAGTGCAGATCTGATTATGACAGATCATGAAATCTGCATATTCTGACTTGGGATTTGGCATTGTGGCTTTTTAGAGCTTGTAACAGAAATATTGTTGATTACTCCATACGGAAAGCTATGATATATTGACATTGCAGGTAGAAGCTATATTTTGTAAACTGGCAGTAGTACTGACCAGTATTCTATGATATTGCTTTGTCATTATTTGTAATACTCATTCTTGTTTTCAGTATTAGAGTGAAATAGTGATAACTCCGCCCTATGGTCGCTACTGTCCATTCTGGATGAGCAAGCACATTCTGGGTGTCAAGAAGTTTCCTCTTTCAGCATTATTTCTTTCAAGCATTATTTTGTATTCACTCCGTCATATGGTCGCCCCTCACTCCGCTATGGATTGGGTAGCACATACTTGGCGTTGAGTTCCTTTTCCAGCATAAGCAATTTATTCTAGACCCTCTGACCAATGCTCACCATCATCGGTGCCATCCTGGTTAGAGTTAAACAAGCGATCTTTTAGATCCTCTGACCAATGCTCGCCATCGCCGAGCGCCGTGCGGTTAGAGTTGCTTTTCTTACTGCGTTTTGGTTTTCTCATCTAACTTATGCCAGTTACTTGCTTGCTTTAATAAATTGATAATTGAAAAACGAAAAAATTTGGCTCGGAATATTTCAGTGGTATCAGAGCCAAGATCCTGCCATCCTGTGCCCATCAGAGTTCACTTGACAGAGAAAGATGACTACAGAGAAGTCTCTACTTGAGTTAATGCATGATATGTGTACGCTATTGAAGGATCCTGAGTTAAGGTGTGGAATCAGAAAAATTTATGCTAAGTCTGAGAAGTCAGATTTGATTGGGGTTTCTAAAGAATGCCAGTTCAAGAGGAAATGTGAACACGAGGCTGACATACTCTACAGAGATTATCAGAGCTTGACAGATGAGATTAAGAACGATGTTTCATTTGACACCTTTTTGACTTATGAGGGGGATTATCACCCTGGAAAGCGGGCTATGGTCAACTACATCAAGAAAATGATTAAGGAGGAAGCAGAACATGCCATGGTTGTAGGTGCAAGGAAGGTAGAAGAAATGCCTGTTTGTAGGTTGCAGCCCACAAGTAAGCAGAATGAAGAAAAAAATCAGTCAACTAGTGTTGAAGATGGCACAAGCGAGGTGCTCATTTTGCCTAAAAATGATAGGGCGTTGGATGAAAAAACCTTGACAGATGAGGAGTGTGCGGGAGAGCCCCATAATACTCCCCTTGACTTGCATGTGATAGCAAGTGATGTAGATCAGTTCGGTGAAAAGAATAGAGCAGCAGACCTGAATTCTAATTTGGATTCATCTCATGAAGGTTTTGAGACTAAGGGCTTCACAAAGGATGTTGGTAATGATTTCGAGGTGTTTGTACCTCCTCTTGTTGAAGATTTAGTGATAGATAGTTTTCCTCTTGTTGCTGTTCAAACTCCTCAAGAGTTTTCACAAGATGAAGTTATGGCAAGTGATCAAGAAGACCTTTTTGGCATACATATGACTATTCATGATGAGATCAGAAAAATACCTATAGATGATGGGTTCATTGAAGATATAGATGATAAGGTTTCCCAAACAGCTAGCACTAAAGATTCTTTACTTCATTTTAGTGACAGTGTCAAGGGTGGTTTTGGGTTTGATCTTCAAACCAAGCCATTGAAGGGAGGTATGTATGAAGATATCAGTTTAAGTGAGTTGGGTGGTGACCTATTCAAAGAGTCAACCCTCCAAGAGAAGCACAAAGAGCACTTTCCTTTTGATCAAAACAATCAATCCTCTAGCACTTGGGATCCAGGAGTGAAGGCATTTAGTGATGATAAAGAAATTGTGTGGGATGAGTTTCCCTTTGATCCTAATGAAGTTCAAAATTCTGATTGCTTTGCAAGCTATGAGGGGGCTGCCATAAACTTTGATCATGAAGACAGTGAAGTGGAAGTGGATCTTGAAGATCATATGACTCTTGACGATGGAAAGTTTGATGGAGTTCCTAAACACAAATCCAATTTATCAATGCTTGAAGCTGATTGTAAGCATTGGATTGAAGAATTTGTGGAGTCTAATTCTCTTTGTGATATTGAGCAATTTCAGCTAGTAGGTGGTGAAGGAAAGGAGTCTTGGAGCAGCTATGTGGGTAGCAAAGATGAAAAACAAAGTTCTGATTTTCAGTTGCAGCCTATCAGCAGTTCACCATCTTTGCATGTGCATGAGTGGAAAGATCAATACAAGGCATCTTTTGAAAAAGAAGTGCAAGCGCTATCCCTATTTGATCGCACACACAATTTGGTTGATGATCTCTATTGGAAGGCTCAGTTTGAAGAGAGACGAAGTGGAGTTAAGGATGAAGTTGCTCTTCCTAACTTGCAACTTATCAGAGGCTCTTTGGAGACATTGAAATCAGCATACATACACTTGATTGAAGGTCAGGATCATGCCGTTGAATCTGCAAAGAAGGCCTTAATTGTTTTCGAAGAAAGGGAGAGTATGGTTGATGAGCTCACCTTGGAGCTTAAATCAACAGAGGACAAATTGAAAGAAACTCAGTTGGCTCTAAGAAAGGTTGAAGACCAGTTTGCAGATTTCAAACTTTTCAAGGAGCAAGAGGATGCACGAAGAGCTGGAGAAATCAAGCAAGTAATTGATGAGATTGATAGTCTTCGAGAGGAGTTTAATCTTGAAGGTCCCACAAGAAAATCAAAGGTTGTATGTGCAGATTTGGAGCAGCAAGATGAAAGGAATGACTTTCAAGTTTATGACAATCCTCTTTTTCAAGAAGGTGCTGAGAAAAGTTATGAAAATCCTCTCTATGAAGTAGAGGATGAAAATGGAGAATGAAAATGAGTATGGTTTTCGGGTATTTGATGCTTTGATCTCACTCCATGAGGATGTCCCACGTGATGTTGAGTAGTAACGATGGCAAGTGGGTTTTGAGGCCGGAGTTTCTCACATGGGAGGTGACGGCTAAGCGAAATTCTTGATCTATAATATCAAGGTGTCGTATGAGACAAGTCTTGGTAGGAAGTGCTGGGTAACTTCCATTACAGCAGCAACGAAAGTGAAGATTTCAGACTCAATACCGTGAGGAATGGGAAAAAAGAACTAGACTTTGGTAGTTGCACTCTTGAAAATCCATCCCTTGGGTGGAATGATGTTTGGAATCACATTGATCAGTTTTGGGATACTCCCTTAAGGTGGAAGCTTTCATGGTTAAGCCTCAAGGATTTACTAGATGGGGCATCAGTTTCGTGAGAAGGCACGTGGTTCTCACTAGCACTTGGGAATGTGTAGAGAGTTCCTTGCAGTGTGTTGAAAATCACTGTCAGTTGGGTATCCATGCTTGGGATTCTCAACTTGGGTTGTCAGAGTTTATTACTTATGGAAAAGACTCTTGGAGGGATAAGGAACAAATTTCCAGACTTGTTGATGTTGTTCCCTTCATTTCCAGCTACTTGATGGTTCCGTTTGTTCATCAACAATTGGATTGGAGAGAAATTTTGAATATGTGTTGGAAAGATCAACGATCGGTAGTCCTTGGAAGTGACTTTCAGCTCAGACAAGGGCAGATTTTGAGACACGAGCTTGCTGGTTGGAGGCAGACCAGCCACCTTACAGGTTGCGTTTCTCGCATTCAGGAGAGTTGGTTCATCACTCCTGATCAAAGAAGTGGTAGTTTTCTGATGGAGATGGCTTTAGCGGGTTTTTCAGCCACTTTGGAGGTTTGTGATGCAAACTCTGATGGTTTATTTTCATTATTGGTTCATGACAATGAGCTACCCCATGTTTTGAATCTATATTTTGAGACTCTTGGGTTTGGAATGGTGAAAAAATTCTTCAGACTTCTTAGTTGTGCCATGATAATTCAGTTGAGGCATAGGGAATTCATGTGGGGTCCTGAGTTTGAATTTGTTGAGCTCTTGCAAAAGATTGCCTTCCTCTTTGCAAGAAGATTTGCAGATGTCACATTTGCAATCATGGTTCCGTTTGTTACCATGTGGAGGTATGCGGAGGAGTTCGATTTTGATTTGAGTAGACTATCTCTCCTATTGCTTAGAATTGTGATTGACAGTAGTGTGGTTGATACTGATAATTCGGGGCATTGTGGACATGAGATGTTGCATGATTTTGATCCCCCTCCTTTAAGATCTTTCAGTTTGAGTATCATAGATGGTAACACTTTGGAGTTACAAGGGGAGTCAGTGCAGCATCGGCATGATATTTTCATTGATGTGATCAGAGTGGTGCAGCATCGGCATGGTGGGTTTTTCCTGAGACGCTTTTGGGAACCAGGGATCATACTTGTTGCGTATGGACTAGTTTTCAAATTTCTGGAGTTGTGGTGGTATTGCTTGAGGACAAGCAATTTTGGGAAGGGCGGATTGTAATGTCCCCTTCTCAAACCTGATCTTTCTAGTGACCGTTGGCCTTTTCTTTGGGAACCCGAAGGCTAGTCGGAAGATAAATTAGGGTTTCCTATTTTTGAGGAGGTCATTGTTCAGGGATGATGGATTCAATGGCGGATTCTTTCTGGGTTTTCAGAGAGCTTCGCAGGGGTATGTTCATCTCGGCATTCCGAGCATTTTCTGGAATTTACTATTTTTAGTAAATTCTATTTTTGGCAGTAAATAGGATGGTCTCAGGCAATTGACCTTCCCCTTCAGTTGACTCAAGGGGCGTATTCAGTTTCGGGTTTCAAAATGCAGTTTTGGGAAGTTGAGCTCATTTCACTTAAAAAATAACATTATAATTTAAATGTTATTTTATCACCTTGGCCTAGTCGAATGACTTAATGTCATTTTAAAAGGTGGACTCAAAGGGTGGCGCCATCATTAAGGATATATTTAATATTTGATGAATTCTCCAAAGTCAATGCAAGTTAATTTGGGCGCATTTATCAAGGTGATGATTTGATTAAAATATTGAATTTAATTAAAATGGTCAATATTGAATTTGAAGGAAAAAGGATGCCATTTCATGAAGGGAATTAGGGTTTTGACTTGAAGAAGAGTTTAGGGTTTCGAGAAGTCAACAAGAAGTTATAAAAAGGAGGCATTGAGCATCATTTCACATCTTTTTATCTACAGGAATGTTATGCTGCCGGATTGGCTTTGGGATTGCTTCGAGGAATGAAGGCCTCCTAGCTTGGGCATTGCTTCTCGCTTGAAAGACAGCGACTAGTGGTGATTTAAGATAGATTTGTGAGTTTGCATTTAGTTTTGAGCATTGTTTCAGCTTGTGCATTATTAGATCTGTTTTGCATATTAGTGGGTTTCAGCATTTTGCATTTTAAGCTACAGCAGATCCGTGTTTTCATTTGTAAATCAGAAAACAAAAATAATCTCGTTCTGGGTATTGTGTCATTGCATCTTATTGGTAAGGGCGCCCCTTCATGAATATTTGCAGATTTTAATACGAAGCTTATGATTTTATAATGCAAATCCGTCATTCCTTGAAGGCCGAACTTTCTAGAGTGCATTGGGATTCGTGTCAGTAATTAATAACCATTTTTAGATGCCATTTCTTATTACTAAGTTAGGCGCCATCATTTTGAGGGTCTATTGCATCAGATTTGAGATCATTTGGGTGAGAAATGAGAGAGTTATGAGCATATGAGTAAATTCATAGGTTGCTGGTTTTATGACAAAAAGTGCAGATTTGTATGACAGTTTAAGAAATCTGCATCTTCCTTATCTGGTTGGTGTTGAGATTTCATTGTATACTTTGCAGAAGCTTCCTTGTTGAATGCATCATTTGAAAGAGCATCTTAAGTCTTGATATTGCAGGCAATGACATCTTTGTAAGCTGGCAGTAGTACTGACCAGTTGTTCTTATTATTGCTCATCGTTATTGTAATACTTATTCTTCCTTCAGTTCTTGTTGTATTAGATAAATCTCCGCCCTATGGTAGCTACTCTCCCATTCTGGGTTAGCAAGCACATTCTGGGTGTTGAGTGTTTTTAGCTTTCAGCATTTCTCTTTCAAGCATTGTTATTGTAATCACTCCGTCATATGGTCGCCCCTCACTCCGTTGGATTGGGTAGCACCTTGACGTTGAGTTCCCTTTCAGTATTTAGAGTAGAAGATCCGACCATATGCTCGCCATCATCGGCGCCATTCTTGGTTAGAGTTGCTTTTTGCATAAGCAGTTTGATTCAGATCCTCTGACCAATGCTCACCTTGCCCACATCGGGATCCTGGTGTACATACTGGTTAGAGTTGCTTCACGTTTTGGTTTATCATCTAACCTTGTGCTTGTAATTTGAAATTGTAAAAAATCGAAAAAATTTGGCTCGGAATATTTCAATTAGAGTAGATAAGTTGAGCTGGTTTGTGCCCATAAATTTTAATGAACAGCTATATTTTGTTTTATAACACATCATTGTGGCTTAACATTACATATTGTCCTAATATCAAATTACATCATCATCTCCGAACACTGCATTACAATAAAAATAAATATTTATCCTAATAATTATTACAATACAGCAATAATCAATGCTGCAACTTGAAAGCATCGTGTCCCCTATTAATGAAAAGGAAATTGCCCAAGTTCCCCCAATTTATCATCTGTGAAGGAAGCACCCAGAGGATGTCATTTTATTTCTTCAACACGTTAAAGCCAACACATTGACAAAGATGTAGCATATTTAATTGTTATCTAGTTTAACTACATCAATCACTTGAATTCTTTATTTTGTTTAATGGTTGATTTGTCTTCATTTCAATTCCCTACAAACCAAATTTTTTTCATAAATGCCCAAAATTTCTAAATATTAATTTCATTCTTAATTTATTTTCGGAAGTAAAGTTACACTGGCAGCCAATTTTTTTGTATAAATTTTTTCGCTTTTCTTTAGTTATGCTAAGTTCCTTCCTCATGTGTAAAGGTCCAAAAAATTAGGTAGTAATGAAAGACATCAGGACAATGTATATCTCAAAATAACCACAAAACTCAGACTGTAACCATTGCTCGACATGAAAAAAATTGGAAATGGATTAAGTCTTGGAGATTTTTAACCATATGCAGTTTGCGAGTAAAAAAAAAAATTTGAACAAACTTTTCCAGCATCCACTCAGCTCATGTTAAACTTGGAGCATTTGAAACAAGTAGGAAAGAGGCCCTAGAGATATTTACATAAAAATACTTGGAAGACATAAACCAAGCTCAAAAATCTTTTCCAGCATCCTCCAAGCATGTGAAAAAACAGGAATTGTCCAATAGGATATGGTGATCTTTCAAATAATACAGGAATAGAAAGAAAGAAAGAACTTAGATAGATGTCTAGGAATGGCCAAGCATAGGTCCATCGGACTAGAATGTACAGGTATTACAATAGCAAAATATGAGGGAAAAAAGGGGCTATAGAATCAAAAGCTAACAAAGTAAAGCAAAGAAAAACAAGATAGTAATGAAATAGACCAGCATAGGTAAACCTAACGCAGTAACCCAAAACAAGTACAAGTATAAATAGATGTGTGAAGGGAGGGCCACTCAAAGCGGTGGGAGTTGATGAAGACCGAAGTTGCCAACCAAGGCTGGATGCAAATACCACCAAATGTTTGTACTTCAGCATGCATTGGAAGAGCCAATGGCATTACCATCAATCACAGTGGGAGGACCAACGTAGGATCTGAAAATGCTCATTGGGCAGTGTCCAAGGATAAACAGACCAGGCTAGACAATCCTATGAGGCAGGAAAGACCCACTAGAAGCTCTCCTAACATCCAAAGCCAAAGAACTGTTGGTGGCAGAGAATAAACCTGTAATGTGAATGTAATGTCCCCAATTTCACGAGCATCAGAGTTCGGTGGATTTAGCCTATTCCTGGCCCTCGTAGGCTAATATGTCTGGTTAGAGGGTCCCTTTTGGCAATGATTAGTGGTTTTCTCCTTCAACGCCTCGTGTGGGTTCAAGCTTAGCCTTTGGTTGACTTAGTTTCACATACTTACTATTTATAGTAAGTCACTGTTCAGGGTTTCTATTTTAGTCAGGCATATGATCACATGGAGAACAGGGAGAGTTGACTCCTGGTTCAGACGGCATAGCAATCGGACAAGTATTTCAAGAGATATTAAAGTTTAAGTGACTTAAGTGATTTATTTAAATATTCTAATGATATTATAAAGTTATAAAGTAACTTTATAATAATAAAGTCACTTTAATTTTAATAAAGTGTGTTAAGTGGAAAAATTAAAGTGGGAATATATTTTTTATCCCACATTGACAAGGGAAGTGTTTGAGCTCTCCAAGAAAAGAATAAAAAGGGACTTAAGAGCTCATTTCTTAATCAACCAGGATTTGATATTTGTCATATGATTTCTCTTTGGTGTTTGGAGAAGGGAGCCCTAGGGTTTTCTGCCAACGTATCGGCAGTGGAGAGCGTAGCTGCTTCATTGCAACAACATTCTGAGGTTGTGAAATATCATCTGAAGGTGCTTAACTATTGGCTTCACCAAGAGAGTTTCAGAATAAGGGTTTCATCATCTTATTCAAGATCAAAGATTGTATTCCGAGTATGCTCTATTGTAAAAGCTTTTCAAAGTGAATCAATAAAATGATCTCTTTACTGCAATAGGGTTTAATATTTCCATTTCCAATATTTTTTTTTCATGCCTAGCATTATTATTTTAAAATACGCAAAAAGACAAAATACAGAAAAAACAAAACAAAATCAGAAAACCCTCATCAGAAGTACAGAGTTTCAGGATTGGAAGAACTAGGGTTCTTTACAGTGAATTTCCCCCAAGACCTGCATTGTGAGCTTGTCAGAATCTGCAAGAATGTTGGTCATAGCAAGGCTTTAATTCTTTTGGATTCTTCATGGGCAGTCAGTGTAAGATATGCACATGTTATTGCTGACAAACCTTAGAGATTTTGAAGCAACTGAATTTGTAAGGTGCAATGCCAGCCTCATCAACCTCTGACAGCATCTTCCTAGCATGTAACAATATTTGAATTCTGGAAAAGTGAAAGCAGCTCTTTATCTCATATGATAAATAATTGTGACAGCCATAATAGAGATATTTCTAAAATGCGGTCAATCAGTTGCATCAAAACATTGTGGTTTCATGGTCTACAATCACTATCAAACATGCACAAAATATGATTGTTAATAAATCCTTTTTAAGTTCTTTTCCAATTAAAATTAGCAGGTGTACATTTAGACCCATCAACTTCAGCTGATCCTCTCGGCCTGTGCCAAACACGGTGCTTTGGAACAGGGCATGGAGATCCATGAAAATAACTGAAAGCAGATTTTAATGTATGATTAATTAGTAGCTATAGCAATTAGGCAAGAGAAATAAGTATTTTTTGTTGTTCCTGATATCTATTTTAAGATAATGAGTGCCTGTAACTTCATTTTTAGTTGTTGGTGTTGAGTTCTTGTTTATCCAACTTATGGATGGGGGACCATTATTAACCCTCATTAATCAATAAAGAATCAATATGAATATTAGAATTTTAACCTTGAAGAATTTGATCCATTTGTTTTTAAGTCATCATACAATGACCTCCATGAGTAGTCCTTTACTCTAATGATTTTGTCCTCATGTATGTCCATAAAAATAACAAGGCAAGAAGACCAACTTAGCACGCATTCACCTCTAAGCATTTTTTAGCAGGGGGAATAATGAATATCACAATCCATTGATTTGGTATTTTAACTGTCTAGCCTCTCTCTCCATAGGAAAATGTTTTGAAATATGCAATGCCATATAAGCACCCTTGTCTTACAATACTAGCCATTGTGGGATTAATCCAAGTACAACCAATCATGTGTTTAAGTATTGTAATCTTTCACAAGCATAATTTTTTATTAGAATTTTAATATTTGTCGAATTTGACCTATGCGGCTCTTTAAATCATCAAAAGATGACCTCTATGAGCAGTCGTTTATTCTAATGACACTTTTCCTCATGTATGTAATGATCACAAGGCAAGGGAACCCGGTTAACACATTAGCAACCCTATGCATTTGTGAATACTGGGGAGGAATTATGGATCATTATAAAGCCAACTGCACATTGCATATGACAATATTCTTTGACATTGCATAATTATTTCAACTATATTTTTTTCCTGCCCACTTTTCAAGATAAGCAATTTCATAGCACATATTTTAGGAACCATGTATCTTTTTTATGGTTTAATCAATATTCATAAGTGCCATTTATCATCAAACCCTGATTTCAAAGTCAAACTTGGAATAAATAAATAAATGAACATACCTATCAAAAATAAAAACAGTATTACTGTAACCTGTTCCTACCTACTTAAGTCTATAAATTTATAAATGATACTAGCAAGATGCAGTTCTTTCTCAGAATGTAAACTTACCGCCATTTCTAGATTAACATAAAGGAGTGTGTACCTGAGGTAGAATGGAACCCATCAATGTAGATGAAAGTGCAGCCACTGCACCAGCAGTAACAATATACCTAGATGTTTGTAGGACATAAAATGAAAACTATTTATTATTAATAGGAAATGTGTAACATACATCATTTTCTGGAGTACAACATTACTTAGATACATTGTTAGCATAGCATGTCACTTACATTGCCCAATGTAAGCCATGAGCTGAAAACGCAGATGAGATTGGAGTATCTGGGTCCATTAAATAGTATGGTACAATGCCAACAATAATAGCAGACACAAGCATGTAGAGTCCACCACATATGGAAAGTGCTATGCCAATGCCTAGTGGTAAATCACGCTGTGGGTTCTTGACCTACAAAAGAAAAATGATTTATGTAGCCATAGCCAAAGCCAAAGAATAATCCATAGGTTTGGTATTTATCCCGTTATTTTAAACTTGAATTTGGATCATTTTTATGAATGTCATCAAGCTGTGTGAAGTCTCTAGAATCTAGATCAAAAATAAAACCTTCTGTTCAACCAGGCAACAAACTAGGTTACATCATACCTCTTCGGCAGTACTAGCAACTGTATCAAAACCAATATAAGAAAAGAAAACTGTTGCTGCCCCACCAAGCATGCCATTGAGTCCGTATGGAAAATAGCTGCAAAAAGTAAAGGTATACATGGTTAAGTTTGCTAATAAAATGACAACAAAAATGTAAAATTAAGGGTTTAATAAATTCAAACTAAATAATCATAAATTATTAGAGTACAAACTCTCAAATGAATTCCCAAAGGTTTGTGATATTAATCACACTCCTCTTAACATTTTAGTGGATATTTTCAAGGGTGTGGATTTTGTGTCCTGAAACATCAATTCAATAAAAGGAAATGCATTGTGATTATGCAAGCAACAACCAACATGAATTTCCAACAAAAGAATGCATGTGGACAACCATAAAATGGTATTAACATTGAAGTTATTAAAAACAACGGTCCAGTCAAGGGTTGTGGTCAATTGGTAGGGTCATTTGATTCTCATGTTGGAGACCAACGTTCAATTCACCCCATGGACACCTTAGTGCTAGTAGGGAATGCTAGAATGATATTCCTGCTCCAGTGTTAGCATGTGGTAGGCCCACAGGTGATTAAGGATGAAAGAAAGGAGGAATAAGGAGAAGTTGTTATGTAGAAAGAGAAGGAGAAAGCATTCAAGTAATAGAAGGAAATGATGGAGAAGAAAAAAGCAGATTCCCTGCAATAGGAGAAAGGAGACGAGAAGGAGGTGAGGTGTTCAAGCCATAGGTGCACTACAAGAGGATTAGAAAAGTTTGAAATGTAACCATAGTGGTATCCCCCACTAGTAAAGCATTGGTTAAAGTGATATCCCCACAAATGGATTGTATGGGATTTGGGTTCCATGAACAAAGATCAGTGCCCCTGCCATCCACAGCCGGATGGATGTAGGCAAGAAGGAAGGAATCAGATAGCCCCTTGGTTTTCCTGCAGCCTTTTACCTATTACATTGGCATGAGGAGATTGGGAAATACAGAAAATTTTTAGTTAAGAGATTGAGATGGAAGATTTAAAATTTTAAACCATTGCGTATAAAGTATAGCTTCACCCTTATAAGGAGGGCATCAAATGCCAAGTAAAAGATGCCTAGACTCATTAAGTCGCTAAATATAAGGATCATCCCATTCAGATATCTGAACACAGGGGTTTTGCATTTTGTTACATGCTCTAGCCTTCTACTTTGACAATGTGTTGTACCCAAACCAAATTTTTTGCTTCATCAAGGCATTTTGCATTAAAAATTCTAAACCTTGCTTAAATGATGTCAAGTACAGTTTTGGGTAATATCAAGCATGGAGTTTTTGTCAATATTTTGTCAGTCAAAGTCAGTTTTATTGAACAGAACCTGAAGCAGAGACTCAGATTGGAGCTTTTTACGATGGAGGAGCATCTCACGATGGCGTTTCACATTGCACATGATGATTTCAGTGATCGAAACAGAGTTTTCAGTGGTTAAAATATGAAGATTTCTCAGGGAAAAAGCAAGAAAGTGCAAGTATAGCTCAGGGGCGCCCAGCTTGTTGAAGGTTAAGATCTTGTTTAAAATGCTCAAGCATCCAGTCAATCTCTTCAGAATTAGTTTGGCTATCCGTTAAGCTATCCAACTTAACTTTCCGAGACCCACAGCTCCGGCTATCAACGACAGAAGTTGAAATCCCTAAATTGCCAGATGTGAGAAAATTGTCTTTTTCAGGCAAAAGCGCGCCTCTAGTCTGAGGGCGCCCATCTTAAAGAGGGGGTAAATCTTGGCATTTTCAATGACGGATACAGTCAATTTGTTCTCGACTAGTCTGCTCATCCGACGGGATATCAAACGTAGTCATCCGAGTTTCAGAATTCCGGTGGCAGTCATCCAAAGATCAACTTAAAATGGAGTTTTCACGTTCCTGAGCTTCTCCATTTGTTCCCAGTGCAAGTACAGGCCAGGGGCGCTGGTTTAAAGGACCCTTCAGATGCGTGAATTTGCAGACAGAGTCTTCCTAACATCAGTAATACTCTAGCCTAGCTCCTCGATGCACCATCCTACTTGTCGATCTGACGTTTCAGGTGGTCGTGGCAGAGATTCTACCAAGCACGTAATTTCACGGGCGAACCAACAAATGGTTTTCAGTGTATTTCCACAGTCCAGAGGCGCCTAGCCTTTAGGTCTGTCAGATGAGCCCGTTCCCGTTCGAAGTCTTCATGACTATTGAGCGTAATCATTTTATCTATTCAACGAGCCTAGCCGTCAGCCTTCGGGATTTGGCAGTCGCTCATACGTGCGAGGTTTTTAGTGAAATACTGCTAAGTGAAGATATCTAGAAAATGACTAAGTCTGGAGCGGTAATTTTAATTAAAATACGCACTGGAGTTTTTGAGGTCTTAGAAGCAGTTTTCTTGCTTCGTCACCTCCAGAGACTTCTCTTGTGGGCCCTTCTGGCTGTCCGTTAAAACAGATTGTGCCTGAATCGGGTCATCCCAACTCCAGATATCAAAGGTCAAAGTAGGGTATTTTGGTGAAACTTCGACTTTCGTCAAAATGACACCAGTGCAACCAAGAGCCAGGGGCGCTTTTACTTTTGAGGCCCTTAACACAGCTTTCAGGTGTCGTGTATCTGATCGTTGGATCGCGAGAATGTCTCTAGGCAGTGAGCCGTTTCTGTCCCGTGAGGGTTCACCATTCACCGTCGGCAGCCGTTTGAAGCATCAGATGGCAGTTTAGGGAAATGGCTAAGTCTGGAACCCGTAAAGCAATTTAATCAGGGGCGCCTAATTTTTCAAGGGGTTAAACGATGGATTTTGCAGTAGTGTCTCCTAGCAGACATTTCTTCCTTGTTCAGTAGGCTTTCCGATGAATTCTCCAGATCAGTTTCAGCATCACCCGGTCACCCGGAAATCAGTGTCGAAGTTGCCCAGTCGTAACAGTGCTGTCAACTATAAAATAGGGAGTTAGTAAAAAGTGAAGTATCTTGAGCAAATGGACGCCTGTGAGCTCAAGAGTTGACTTTTCGGAATCGGTAAAGCTCGACGATGAATCTCAAAGCTTCAACAAAATTGTCAACTGAAGTTCAGAATATTTGCATATTTTAGCATTGAATGGCGATTTTCTATTTTTGGCGCCTTTGCTATTGCATAATAAATATTTTATTATTATTTATTCAAATTCGAACTCCGGTCCCGTGCTCGATTATGGCGAAAGGGTCAATCCGGAAGCTTCTATTTTGGTGAGGGTTTTAAATCTTGTAGTTGTCGGATTGATGCGAATTTCATCTTCTTAAGCATGAAGCCATCTTCATTATTATTCACAAAGCTAAAGAAATTCGTTTTTCTTAGAGAAATTCGTTTTTCTTCAAGGCAAAGGCGTATTTTCAAGCAAAATTCGTTTTTCTTCAAGGCAAAGGCGTATTTTCAAGCAAAATTCGTTTTTCTTCATTCACAAGGCGTATTTTCAAGGGAGATTCGTATTTTTCAAGGCAATTCATATCTTCAAAGTCAAAATTCGTTTTTCTTCAAGCAAAGGGCAAATTCTTTCAAAGCAAAGGCAGATTTCTCATCTATTTGCAAAGGCGATTTCTCCAATCACATTCTTTTGCAGGTTAAAAGTTCACGATTGTCAGCAATTTGAAGAATTCAAGGGCGATTTTCATTGAAGAAGAGCATACAAAAAACGTCTTTTTCCTCCTTGGTTCTTAGATTTCTCTCAGTTTTCAATTCGCATGTTCCTGAAATTGGCAAAATTCAAACAAGTCTCAGCATCTGGATCATTTTCATATAGCTTCCTCGAATTAAAATCGTGCGTTTGATTTTTCAGGAATTTTTAACTTCAGAACATTCGTTCTTGAGTTTCTAATTTTCTCAACTGAAAAGTCTTTGCATGGTCGAGTAGAAGTTAGATTTTCGCATTTCTGACGTTCTGGGTTGTCTTAGAATCTTTTTCTGGACAAAACCCATATCTCAAATTTTCGCCGAAAATAACCCTTCAATAGGCTATTTTTAGCCTCAGCAGGCTATTTTTAGCTTTCCAGAAATCTTGTCAAAACATAGTCAAGTTCACAGTCAACAGGCGAGTTTTTCAGAGTATAGTACACACAGATTGAATTCAAGACCAAATCGGTCTTAATTCATGAATTTAGATTAGAAAAGGCAGGCAGAGTTGTATCAAACCACAAAAAGTAATAGCCATCACTTGATTCGCGGAGCATAAAAGTTATAAGTCGGTTAAATGCTAGTTTGAGTGTGCAAAGATTGCCAAGATTGCTCAAGTTGCTGACATTCAGATGCTGATGCAGTTGGCAGCCTCGTTGAGGGATTGCTTGTTCGAGATCACGACCAGTAGACTTCAGTTCCCACCTCTCAGGATAGACATTACACACAGGAGTTAACTTGGCGTTACTTGTTCAAGTTAACTCGCTATCTTGTCTCATGCATATCTATTCTGAGATTAGCCTTACACACTTGGAGTTTCTTTTAGGGTTTTACGTTAACTGATGGTAGTCTTCCAGTTAACTCGCTTTCAATAAGGACGTGCATGCTCGCACAATTGTCCATTTTTAGATTAGATGTTTCGGTT
The DNA here is from genome assembly GCA_007258455.2 of Sequoia sempervirens. Classification (NCBI taxonomy): domain Eukaryota; kingdom Viridiplantae; phylum Streptophyta; class Pinopsida; order Cupressales; family Cupressaceae; genus Sequoia; species Sequoia sempervirens. Next base: position 29,269 of record VDFB02179005.1, read on the forward strand.
AACTGATGGTAGCTTTCAGGTTAGCGTATAGTTTACTTCATTAGGTATAAGCGTGAAACTTGCATGCGGTTACAAGAAGCAGATGACTCAAAAGGTGATTTTAGGGTTCCCTACACCTTGATGTATATAAATAAAGAGTTTTGCTCATTTGTAATTAACTTTTGCTTGAGAAATATATGCTGCATACCTTGCCCTCAATATTGCTCTTTGGTATTTTGTTCATGTGTCTGCTTCTTCACTGATTATTGTTATGCCATGGGGTTTCAAGAGATTGTAATGGTGGATTCACTCCATAGTTTAGATAAATCTGTTTCGTGCATATTTACCATTGAGGTCAATTGTTATGCCACATAGGGTTTCAAGAGATTGAGATGATAAATCTGTTTTATGTATATTTACCATTGTGATCAATCGTTATGCCACATAGGGTTTCGAGAAGTTACGGTGTTAAATCTGTTTTGTGAATCTTTATCATTATAATCAAAGGTTATGCCACATAGGGTTTCGTGAGGTTGTGGTGATAAAGCTGTTTGTGAAGACTTTACTATTTCGATCAAGTGTTATGCCACACAGGGTTTCATAAGATTGGCGTGGTAAATTCTTCCCATAGTTTAGATAAATCTGTTTTATGAATCTTTTATCATTACGATCAAGTGTTATGCCACATAGGGTTTCGTGAGATTGTGATGATAAATCTGTTTTATGAGTCTTTACTATTATGATCAAGTGTTATGCCACATAGGGTTTCATAAGATTGTCATGGTAAATTCTCAAATCTGTTTTGTGCCCAATAAACTTGTCTAGATTGAGCTGATAGATGCGCCACCTTGCCTTCAAGTAGAGAATCTAAACTCGTTTATCGTCTGATAGTCAAAACCCTGCCCCATTTCCTCATGCTCTGTTTTCTTGAGGAAATTGGATAGATTTAAAGTAGATAGCTTAGTTGTAGTTAATGATCTACCGACCAGAAAATCATAGCTGCAACGTTCTTGGTTTTCTTAACCTTGGCCTCTTCGAAACACGAGGAACAAAGATGGGACTTGGTACTTTTCTTTCCACATTCCAAGCACAACGAGGGGAGCTTCCCCTCCTAATTTGAAGAGCACTCATTGCGTAGTGTACATAGCTGTCCGTACAAACCTGCACTCCAGAGGTGTTAGATTTTACGCCAACACAATGTAGACAGAGTGGGTGCCAAGCTGCAAAGAGACAATTGCATCAACTTTGCTCTTGCATTTATGTGTCTAAATCTAAACTAACCCTTCAGAAGAGAAACACACCTTCAGTTCCAAAAGCAGTGCCCAAGGAAAGGGAGGCAAAAAGCATTCCCGACAAGCCCTACACAGAAAGAACAGAAGGAGGCAGCAGAGACTTATCTAATCTCAACCATAAAACCTTGCTTTCAAATTAATCACATGTAACAAATGTCATTGTTTTATAGAGATGATTTTTTGTCAACATAACCAGAAACTAATTCAACTTCTACAACTC